>WOGN01006681.1:0-12293 GCA_015342105.1 Leptinotarsa texana | reverse complement strand
CCCCCCTGTTTGGAGTGTTGTGTCCACGAATTGTTTCATTTGTATCATACATACTCGATAAAATCTTTATCTACCTATCTATATATTACGTTGTGTAGCTTTTCTATGAATGATATCTCCAATGTTTGGAGCAAACACTGAAAGGAAAAATGGCGATTTTTGTGTAATTCAATGATCATACGAGAGTAGTTGTTTAGAAATGACTTTTTCTTTCACTTTGCATCTTAAAGAAACCTCTATATATGCATGATTCACTCTATTTTATTTGTTTCTGTTTTTGGAAGTTTTCCACATATTTTGTTTGCTGATAAAAGTAGAAGGCCAATCAGCCAGACTAATTTAAGTTCCATTATCACCTTCAAAATTGGCGAAGTGAGATAATTTTTTCAACTTAATAATAGCAAATTATGTATATATTCTACTCTATGGAAAACTATTTGTATATTAGACGATATTTTTCCTGTTCCTCTATTTATTCATGTTGAGTGATTGTATAAACTTCTTTGTTGTTACATTCTGTGACTACAAAACAACCAACCACTTAACACCTTACTCGATCATCACTTAATTCTTCTAATTGGTATAGTAGTGAGCCTCTAATAACAATGTTTGAAGAAATAACAGTTGAAAAAATGCAACTCGTATTTTTCTAATTATATAGGATTCTTTCAACCGAGGTCGTTTCAAGTATGACTGTAAAAATAGTACAAAAATTATAATGGAACGTCCATCGAAAATTTCCAATAAACAAAGTGGGTATTTTGGAAGAAATCTTATCTTTATAAACAATACACAAAAAGGACGTCCTGTTGACACAATCAAAATCGAGAAAAATACTCCAACGAAGGTCACCAATATATTTTGCCAATTATAACGTCTGCCCGACGACGTTTGTGACTTAATTTCGTCAAAACGAACATTTTCTATCCAATTAAGCGATTTATAAAGAACCAATAAAGCATCATTAATAATGAGAATGTGGTTGACTACAGAAAATAAAGAAAAAGTAAAAGTGTATTTCGAAATACGTCCATTTAGGACGTGATCCCAAAATTTTACAAATAAATAGTTAATGTATTGCCAAATCAGAAACCATCAAAAAAACAAATTCAGTGTTTACTCCATAAACGTCTGAAGAGATATTTTGCACGATATTAAAAATAGTGACTAAGAGGATTTTCACAAATATAAGTATATTTTTCTTGGTTTCCAAAATGTATGTTTGATATCCAAATAATAACAAATGATTAAAAATAGAAATGAACAAATCAAACAACTCAATAGATCATTCTTCCTGTATATAGCTAACAGCTACGGAAACAATCACACCAATAAATAAGACCAAATTATTTTAGATATCTATTATTCTAGATATGGTCCGATAATATAATTTGAGAATTATATTTCCAGACCAAATGGTTAAATACATTTAAAAATTCTCCAATTTCATTTTCTTGATAGAAAATATACAAAATATAAAAATACAGAAATGCAATACTCTTCTCAACGCGCGATTCACCAACAGAATTGTCGTCTTCAGGAAATGAACCAAACTGAAGTATTTAACTCATACGATTATAATTTGTACTTCTCCATATGGTCATTCTATGAACAACTTTGCCAAATTTTTCGAGAGCCTTTATTTTCTATTCTAGATTTATTTTACCCTAATAATTTTCCTATATCATTTTCCATCAAAGGGGTTAATTACTGTAAACAATTTTTCTTTATTTCAACAAAAAACACTAACTCAATATTCCATCCTGCATACTAACGGCTCCCTTTACTCGATTCATTTCCTTTTTATATTCTTCACAGTAAATCGTCCTTCTTTTGTCTGAATGATTCTTCTGTCGATAATCGAAGCAATTACGTCAAAGTCAACATTTACCTAACGATTATCACGTAAAGAATAAAACCAAGCAATGTTATTTAGACAGCAATGTTATTTAGTCGTATTTGGAGCACTACAAATCGATTCCTGTTTCAACTGAGAAGGTTGTAGTCATATTAAAAACCGATCTGAATATTTGAAGGATCTACTAGGTTGATCTACCTATCTATCTAACATGTTAGTTAAATATACTTTAGATCGCAAGAAAGAGACTCTCTGAGAAAGATCGGAGTTATCAGAAGTTATTTATGTGTAAAAAATTCTTAGCAATAATTAAATTATTTTATTTTAACAGAAAGATTTCTTCTTGGTAATCCCAAAAACTATAGTGAAAACTTTCATACAAGTTTTTTCAAAACAAAATTTTTCAGTTGTTGCTTTGTGTATGGTTCGAAAAAATGTACCCAAATTTCATCTACGAGCAACACGGTTTAAGAAGTTTGTGTTCAAATGAAGTTCTCAAATACTCGATTCACAAATTTCAGGTATTAATTATTAAAATCAGTTCGATGTTGGACACAAAAACTAGCCTTTCCAATGGGTCATCTTGCAATTCAACTTATGGATATCAAGCATTTCCAAGTGAATCTGCTAAATTATTAACCCTTTCAAATATAGGAACTTCATGGGTCGATATCACATTTTTCCAATTCTCACAGTTTTGTGCAACTCTCTCTTTCCAAATTTTACTGCACAACCCTTGTTAAGACTCTTTGACGTGAAATTCAACACCGACACTTCGAATGAGTTACCCATCGTTGCTGTGCTTGTATTTATACGGAAATAGTCTGGGCTAATTCAATATCAATACATTCTCCAATTTCACTAAGGCAACTATATATTTATTGAATGAGTAGAGAAACTCAAAAACAAAAAAATTAGTAAGATACCTTCAAGAAATTTTTAAACTGTTATCAGTTTGCTAAAAAAACAATCAATTTCACAAGCAAGCTTGAAAATTCAACACCTAGTGATAGTGGTGTTCTGATGAACTTCGATGTTGGAAGTCTTTTCATCGTGTAGTTATTGATGAAACCCTTCAAATTTGTAAGATTCCGGTTGGAAATTGACTCAACTTCAAAACATCGAATGAATATGGATGTTAGATCTATATCAGAAAGTACCTCCCACCTTATTATGCTCAAGTTTAGGTGAAACACCTCGCCCTTGCCTCTCATGTGAACCTTCGACTGTGTAGATACGTGTGGCAGATACCAGATGGTATCTGCCAACTAACCCGTGAATATTACTGGAGTTCTTTCCCAACATCAAATACCTGTATAGCATAAATAGCGTTAGTTTAGGAAAGTTTCCAGTTTAATCTTCCTCATGAAGATGATCACTTGGTGATCGAAACCCGTGTCGAGGTGTTAAAAATAACGATTTGGTGTTGGAAAAGAACTCCAGTAATATTCATTACTACAACAAAGGTTCCAAACAGTGCATCATAAGAACAACTAACCCTGCTAATACCGTGCAGAAAGTTGAAGTAAAACAATCAGGCACCAGTGCAACGTCTTCCATTTGGAAGATTCGTCACAAATAAATGTCTATAGATGAAAAGCTGAAATTAATTTCATTGATAGACCGGTTTTGGAGTACAAGCTCCTCGTCAGTACCTTGAAGGCCATTTCAGACAGAGTGAACCGCTTGAATATCCTGAACAAATAAAATCAATTCCAACCAGTCACAAGCTCTATCTCCAATTGATTCAGAGTGTCAATCGGAAAGAAAAATATATTCCGGAGAGGTGCATATGATATGCTCAAGTTCAGGTGAAACCACCCCATACTTCCCTCGTATATCTTATATTTTAAATTCTCGTGTCACACACAGTGTTAGTTCCAATACTCCTCGGATGTTTATGAAATTTTATATGTATATTCGGTATGTCTGAGAATAGGTTTTTAGTCTATTTCTCATACCCCTACTAAATGATAAGGGTGTTCCAAATATTTTTTTAAATTTTTTGCACAAAATTTTGTGTTTTTATTTTTTCAATGCCACGTCATGAAGGGATGAGACCGAGGCCGGTCTCCTGTCTCTCTCACACGATAGCCCTCTCTCACTCCCTATACAGTTTTCGGCCTCTATGGTTGTTAATTCATCGGGCGTACATATAGTTTGCGATGCCACCGAAGCTGTGAACAGAGTTTTGGATTTGCCAGGCATGCTACCGCATAATTTAAAACTGAAGGTTGGATCGCTCCGTGATTTGAATCCACCAGTCAGCATTTCAGCATTCAGCAGCAGAAGTCAGCATTTCAAGTGGCAAGTTCTGAGGTGGCAAAAGTGCCAATTCATTTTAACCGTGTGTAATTTTCAATTAGATTGGCTTTTGCTACGACTTATCAACAATTGCCAAGGCCACACATTGTCTGTTTGTAGCTTGAATTTGAGCACACAATGTTTTCCCAAAGATAATTATACATGGCATGCTCTCTAGTGGGCAAATCATCCAGTTTGTTTGTGTTAGCTAAACACGGACTAACAAAAAATATTGTACAGATTTGGAGGAAAAATATAATTTGTAAGCCTACTGAGTCACACACTCACAATGAGTTATTATTTTTCCCTAAAAATTCCCTAGAAATAATTTATTTGGCAAAACAACGTTTGTCGGGTCAGCTAGTTTTTTTGTATCACCGGCATCGACTGCTTGATCATTAGCCTCGTGTTCTGGTTAGGCAATGTTAATAGCTCTCCGGGCCACCTAGAAAGCATCATCTCTATACAGTTCATCAGCAATGTGACGTTGCAGAATTCTTCCAATGGCAACTAGATAAATTACCTTGTGAAAAATATCTGGTCGAGGTTGGGATCCAACTCACGCACTATCACTGCACCCATTCACCGCTATGTGCGAGTGTTAAAAATATATAACAAATTGTCTCTATAACAAAGCAAAAACAATTTGCAATACAGTTGCAAATTTTGATAGAAATATCATTTGCATTACTCTATACTCTTATACTCTAGGACTATCTGAAGTGATATTACGAGTTGGAAATAGATATGGTGTTAACCCTTCTTACAAAACAACAAATAAACTGAGTTCTATACTCACACAGATCAGATTTAAGCTTCTTGAAGGCGTTAAGTGATGGGCAAAATCACTAAACATGACAAGTTATTGATAAACAGAACATTTTCCTTTATGAAAACTAATTTGAATTTACGGAGTAACTAACCAAAGTGAAACATCTATATAAAGTTCCTCATTTAAGTAGCCTACACAGATGGGAACCTGGATCGCTGAACTTGGTTCGGCGAACCATATTCTTGGTTCGCCACTTCCTACACGTAGTGGAGGGAAATGTGAACAACGGTTCTTCATTTCACCAGTTTCATTCCAGCAGTTGGGTTGAGTTCTTCAAAGATTGCAGCTGCTATTGTTGTATTATATTAGTTTGGGTGTTTTACAAGAAAGAAGAACAAATGATCGCAATGGACCAAGCAGTGGCTTCGTTAGAGAGTAGTGGTCTCACCTCAATCTCTAATATCATCTTAGGGAGATCAGTGCGAAAGATTACACCAATTATTCAACAATGACCGAAACAGAATTCAATTATTTATTGGAATGTGTGACACTCTACATATGAAAACAACTGACATGAGAAAGTCGATATCGGCCGAACATTGCCTCGTTTCTACATTTTGATACCTAGCTACTGGAAGAAACTTGGAGGACTCAAAGTTTTCGTGCGCCATTCACCACAAACACTGGGAAAAATGACGAACAACGGTTACCCTCCACCACAAACAAAGGAACTTGGTGCACCCTGCCGATGAACCGAACCAACCCGACGGAAGACCAAGTTCGTGAAAAATTGTGGCGATCTTTTTTCGTTAAACACCACATACAGGGGAACAAATGACGAACATGGTTTGGCCAAGCTTGGCCAACCACCTTCCCATGTGTGTAGGCCGCTTAAGGCAACTTAATTATTGAGTTGAAATGATTATATACATTTATGCATTATACAAAAACTTTTTTAATGTCAATTTTTGCCATTCCAGCCGAACCTTGCCGGCCTTGTTCACTATAAAACAATCGATATTTTTGTCTAATTTTTGCTTATTAGCAACGAGAAACAATTTTTTAATGGACCCGTCCCATATTTTTTCAGATGAATATATAATATTTTTTTCAATGTGTGGATATCAATAAAGAGGCGGTAAAGCATTGCATGACACGAAAAAAGCCTTGATTTCCTCAATTTGTTAATGAATCGAACAAGTTTCGAACAAAAAATACGAACGTTTTGAAGAAAACTGTCACGATTCAGGGACAACATTAAAAAAATTATTGTAGAGATTGAGCTATAAACTGAAAGAATATAATGTAGTTACAACCAATCTTCATTGGAACTACCGAGTTAAATTAGTCAGGTTATTCAAGTAAGATTTGATTATGGGATTTTCAGTAAAGGCAATACGAGTTTCACTAAAGTTTCGAGTTATTTGTTCGAAACTTATTTGATTATTCACAAATTTTAGAAAATCGAGACTTTTACCCAACATTCTTCTTAAAAATAGCTTCTTTGAAAATTTTGCTTTCCGAAACCATAACCATTTGACAATCAGATGACAATAACTGACGATTATTTTTCACATAGATTAGCTATCGGGTTTATTTGGTAGTAGAAAGCATATTCCAATCTAATAAATGAAAAAAGTTATTTCAATTCAATGAATTACTTCAAACGTTTATTAAAATGATAATACTATGAAAATACTAATTGGACTGACTTTATTTATAGTCTGTCAATTTCTTTTCTTATAAATATCGTAGATACGCATCAGCTGGTGAATAAATTTGCAAAAGTAATTCTCAAGTTTTCGTGAATCATCTTTGGATTATTTCAAAAAAAGATAAACGAATTGGATGCCATAAAACTTGTAATCTCTTCAATTTCTGACATGGGGAGTCTGATAAATTCCAGATTACAAAGCTCAGCATGTCGCTAACAGAAGAAGTGGGTTTCTCAGCATTCAAGTTCTATTTTTGGCTTATTAAGGACGGTATCGTGTACTTTAAAATATATCTTCGATCCCATCTTGCAAAGTTATACGACAATAGAAAGTATAACTATTTTGGTTATCGTGTCCACGATGCATTCTTTCCCCTTTTATTGCGTTTGGTCCTTGTTCACGTCTTGTGTGATCTACCGATATGCAAAAACTTAGTTGTGTGCCAATATTATTACAAATAAATCAATCGTGTGGGTGCAGCTGCAAATAAAGTAATAAGTAACAAACATAAAAACTGGAATATATTTCGTGAACTTGATGAAAAGATTTATAATGAATTCGAACCAATGTTGCATAATTGCCATTACTGGGACTTTTCGACCATAAAGATATCAAATACTAATATTTGCCCCTAGTCAAAAATAATAATTGGCGAAAGGAACCGTTTCCAGTGGAACATTCTTTAATATCGTTAGTAGTCTAGTGTCATTTCAGATAATGTCATTTAAATCTTCATTGAAAATCATATTTGAGGTATTATTCTATTCGTAACTTAAAGGCGTAACGTGAATTGCTATTAGTTTTTTGCGAATGTTTCTAAAAATATTGCAGATCCTTCAAATAATACGTTTAATAATTAACAGTTTTTTCTAAATTGAAGATTTACATGAAAACTTTGATCATTTTCAATAGAACAAGGATTTTTTCTTTTGGGAGCTATTCTTTGAAGGCTTTAAAAAAAGATCCCCGCTGAATAAATTGGAGACAGATGTGAAATAGGTGCCAACCTATTTTAGCCCATTGAAATGTTACATGAGCTTTGTATTTTTTACAGGACGCAATTTTATTTTTGGAACATGTGTGGGGGGTCCCTCGGCCGCCAGCTTGGAAAAAGGCGTGAAAACACTGTTTTCGCGATATCGGAAACTATGCGTCTTACTAAAAATATGTAAAGTCATAATTTATAGCAAATTGTTTGGTCTACAAGTATGTTCATATAACTTTTTGCCATAAAAAAAAAGTTATAAGCAAAAAAGTGAGAAAATGTTTATAAAACTTTCCTTTTTTGCTCTATAACTTTTTTTATACATTTTACAAAAAAAATACTTCAGACCAATCTTTTAGACGATCTTTTGAGGAAGCTTTTTCCCTATACTTTTTTTTAACTTCATTCATTGAAAACTCTGTTAGATTTTGTTTCGACCGGATTCTCATGAGCATTGACGAACCCGGTCAACTTTGGAGCGCTGAAACAGCTTTTTCAATGAATATTAAAAAACATTATAGGGAAAAATTTTCCTCAAAAGATCATCTACAAGACTGGTCTGAAGTAATTTTTTTGTAAAATGTACAAAAAAAGTTATAGAACCAAAAAAAAATTTATAAACATTTTCTCCCTTTTTTGCTTATAACTTCTTTATTTTTCATTTAAGGGGAAAAAGTTATATAAACATATTTGTAGGCAGAACAATATGCTACAAATTATGACCTACACATTTTTAGTAATACGCATAGTTTCAGAGATATCGCGAAAAAAGTGTTTTCACTCCTTTTTCCAAGCTAGAGGTCGGGGGAATAAAATTGCGTCCTCTGCTCTATTGATTTGGGCACTTATAGGAAGAGAAAAATATTTTGTTTTGAATGGAAGGCATGATTCAGCATGTTTTGAAATCACAATTTCATTGAAAAAAAAACAGTTTATTTTTACCGCGATTATCGTAAAATTAAGATTTTGTCGTGCAAAAAGCAAAAAGCAATTTTTGTGCTTTCAACATTGTCATCACTACTTAGAATACCTACCTCAGAATCTTACATAGAACTAGGTACCATAATAGTGTTCCATCACGAATATTCAATCGCAAACACATCATCGTAATGCAATTGATAATTGTAATCAAACTCAGATGAAAAATAGGTTTGAATGTAAATATTATATTTTATTCATCACCTGATGTGTTATCAGTTGAAAGGCAAACTATATCGTTGGTACACTGGTCTCGAACATATGTTCACAATTTCAGCTGTTTACTGTGCTTAGTTTGTTGGTAAAAGGCATAGAAATTACAAGTGTTATGCGTATTCGCCAATTTTTTGCTATCGAAAAAATAAGTATAAAAGAATTTGCATCAAATTTTGTGAAAATAACACTTGAAATGTTGACAGTGGCATACGGTGACTGTAGTCTCGAGTCAGAATGTTCCCAGTTTCAGCTGTTTAGCGTGCTTAGTTTGTTGGTGACAGGTATAGAAGATAGAAGTGTTTTGCGTGTTCCCGATTTTTTGCAATCGAAAAAAAAAGTATTAAAGAATTTGCATCAGATTTTGTGTAAACAACACTCGAAATGTTGTGAAAGTGGAAAAATTTGTCATGGAGAACCGTCGAATCACTGTTAGAGAAGTTGCTCGGGATATTGGCATATCGGTTGGCTCATGCTATGTATTTTTTTGAAAATTTTGGGCATGAAGTGTGAAGAAAATTGTTGAATTTTAACAAAAAAATCGTCACAAGGCATCGCTCAGGAATTGTTGAATAACGTCAACGGCGATCCAGATTTGCTAAAATGGTCATAACTGGTGACGAATCATGGGTATATGGTTATGACATCGAAACCAAAGTCCAATCGTCCCAAATGAAGAGCCCAGGAAAGCCAAAACAAACAAAGCACGTCAAGTTCGATAAGAAGTTAGAGTTTTGCTTATTGTTCTCATCGATTATCGTGACGCAGTGCATCACGAGTTCTTGGCCGTACGGTCAATAAGGAGTATTAGCTTGAAGTTATCCGCCGCTTGCAAGAAGTAATATGAAGAAAACGTCTGGTATTGTGGAAAAATAAATCATGGCTTTTACATCACGATAATGAACCTGCATGATAATGCTATTGCATTCCATGGTCGTAAATTTTTGGTAAAAAATATCACCGTAATCATGCCCTAGCCACCATATTCACCAGATTTGCCCCCTTTGACTTTTTCTGTTCTCAAGATTGAAAATACCCATGAAAGAACGACGTTTCGCGACGATTGAGTGGATAAAAACCGAATCGTTGAAAGAGCTCAAGGACATACCAAGAAGTGCATATCAGAACTGCCTCGAGGACTGAAAAAAACGCTGGCCATAGTGTATTATATCTGAGGTGGACAAGGGGACAAAATAGAAACTGATGAATAAATAAATATTTTTTGATAAAAATAAAAATTCCAAATTATTGGATGTGTGAAAGTACTGGAGATTTTTACTACCAAGGTGAATCCTCATTAGTGCGGGCAAACTCACTGGCCAACACTTTAGAATTTGATTTTTTTTAAACTATGATAATCTATTTGAATGTCACCTCACCTTCCACACAGTGGTTGATTGGAAGGGGCGGACTAATAGAAAGGCCTGCGAGATTTTTGATGTATCACTAATTGAGACATTTGAACACGGAAGGGTTAATCGCGCATCCTAATTCGCTTGATGATTCGCGTAGAAGAATTTTAGACAACTATGGTGCACTAACACCAAAAATATTGAGAAACTGGTTTGCGAAGATATTTTGAATATGGTTCATAAGCCTGTATGTACTTTTGAATTATACCCTTTTTAATGCTGTTGTCAAAACAGTTTTTATAGAATAGAAATCACTACCTAACATTATCTGTTACAGAGTAAAAAAAATAGTGTAAACGCCTGGATTTTAAGATGACCATACCTTCAAAAGTTTTATACTTCATTTCAAATAGAATTCTCCCTCACAATTTTATTTTTAATTTTTCTATCTTCCATCTTTTGATTGACGATCTTCCGCCATTAAAAGTTACAACTCACTAATTTGCGGTTTATTTGAGATAGGTCTGGGTTTGTACAAGGTCTACAATTATTTGTGAACATTCATCGTGTACATTACAATTTATAATCGATATGTTGGCATTTTTATTGAACCGGGTAATATTATTTAAATTAAATTTGCACGAAATTATCTATTCTCTAATTTACATAGGCGCCAAAAACAGCATTCTTCTCGGCATTCAGAATTCCCAAATCGTTACCATAGTCGACCTCAAACCAGTTGACAGCTGAGCAGTTTCAGGAAAATACCCAAAACACATTGTCTACATTTCATTTTAGAAACATCGACTAGATTAATTTTATACCACCAATTTCACCAATTTTTTTGCTTGTCGTTTGAATTGAATATTTGGACAAATATTAAAAGTGAGAATGAATTTTTCATCATTATTTTTGGAATATTATTTAACTATGAGAGAAACCAAAATACAAAGAGTATTTTATACGTAAATCCTGCTAGAATTGTTATTTCTTTGTATTTGATTTTTTTTCACTTTAATTGGTTAATTTTATTGACTTTACTGTTGAGTAGGCAGAACCAAAACAAAATTTTTTACTTTAAAGAAACTTTCAAATTACATTGATTTTAGCTATTCACCCCTTTGAACAATTTTTTGCCCACTGTATTGAGATACTCACAGCAATAGATAATTATATAGAATATATTTTCTGGGTTTGTTGGCCGTGATCTATAGGTTTTTATACATGACATTTCGTCTAGGACTGCGGTATGCAGAACGAGAAATATAAATTTCTATGTTTTTCACTTTAATAAAAGTGGAAAAAACATAGAAATTTTCATTTTTCATTATCTCCTAGCACGTAGTAACAACGGCTAGAGGCCATCAATTTACTGCGGTATGCATTATCGTACATTGCCCCACCGCAGCCGTAGATGAAATGTCAGGCATAAAAACCTACCAACCACAACCAACAAACCCGAAAATAGCTCTAACACAGCTATCTTCATCACCGAATTCATCGTTACTTGAAAAATCGATAGAAATAAACAAATAAACATTTAAGTGTTTCATTTCAAGGTAAAATTTATTTCTTCTTGCCTGCCACAAAAACTGATACTGTATAATATATTCTCGTTGAAAAAAAATTGTAAATAAATTTGATTACTCGCTGATTTGAAGAACAAGATTTTTTTTGTTTTCAACTCGATGATTTGGAATTGAATAAAAAGGGAGTATGAAGCTATTGTTGATGATCTATGAGCTGAATCTGAACCACAGTTACAGAACTTGAAAAATTAATTTTGATAAAAATAGCCCTTCAATCATTTTGGATTTATTGACCCTACA
This sequence comes from Leptinotarsa texana, assembly GCA_015342105.1. Taxonomy (NCBI): domain Eukaryota; kingdom Metazoa; phylum Arthropoda; class Insecta; order Coleoptera; family Chrysomelidae; genus Leptinotarsa; species Leptinotarsa texana. Next base: position 287 of record WOGN01006681.1, on the reverse strand, counting down.
TAGAACATTAACTATAAAGATGAAAAGAGAAATGAAAATTTCTATTATTTTTACCACTTTTATTTGCAACTAACGTTACTGCAGTTTCGTCCTATATGGACATTTTCAACTTAAATAATACACTTTATTGTTTAAGTTTGAAAATGTCCATATAGGACGAAACTGCAGTAACTTAGTTACAAATAAAAGTGGTAAAAAACATAGAAATTTTCATTTCTCTTTTCATCATGATCTCTTACCACGTAGTAAAGGCTACATCCATCAATTTATATATTATTAGGCGAATG
>WOGN01006680.1:0-12294 GCA_015342105.1 Leptinotarsa texana | reverse complement strand
CTATTAATGTCTCAAAACCATTTTTTACACAGTTGCAATTGTGTCAAACTAACTTTCAAGAGGAAATTCACAAATTGAGCACAATTTACGCTCCATTTTCATTTTTCACAGGTTCTTCAATAAAATGCAAAAAACACTCTTAATGAAATGGATGCAAACACTTTCAGGAACGAGAATAAATAGAACTCGCATTCATACATATGTGCACCTTGGAAACACCGACAACATTTAATCTATTTCGTAGTGCTGGAGAGATATAGCCGCTCTACTGCAGCCCGTCTGAACTATAAGCATAAGTTGATTATTGCAAATATCTCGGTTTCTATTGCAAATACGTCAAAAGTGATCAGAAACGATTCTATAGGAAATTTCATTGCCTATATTTTTTGTTTCTACCTTTTTTAATATATTTTTATGCTTTCGAGATATATTCAAAAAAGGGATTTTTGGGGTAGTTTTTATTCATTTTCTATCCCCTTAATGAAATTCAACATTTTTTAACTATAAATCCTTTGAAGGTATGCTAAAATAAACTCATATTGAAAAATGCAGGCTTGCCTTTTGCATGGTAATTTAAATCCTCATTTTATTGGACTAATAGTCGCGACACAGTAGAATACAGCACTGTGGTCGCGATATATCGATATTTCCTTGAAATCTGAGTTGCATCATTTCTCATTTCCTTCGTGAAGTACGAGTATGTTAGGTCGACATGAATTGATAAACGTGTAGTGATAATAAAGAAATTCAATAATGTTTTGAAAATATTAATTTTGGTTATTAGTGAACGCTAAAAAGATTGAGATTGGATTATAGTGAATATTTTATTGGTGAGATTTTTTCACGTATATTTGAATTATTTTAGTAGTACTTTCACAGACGAAACCTACAGTTTTATTATGTATTGAAACGAAATAACTCAATGAATGAATTGAATTTTGGAAACACCAATAAAAAACGTATCTCTCATCTTCACACAAACATACATGGTACCGTCAAAATCAAAAGAATGACATATTTTAAACTAATTAATGCACGAAATGAAGAAAGGTTAATGCAGTCGAGCTGCTGGAAAACAATTCTATGCAAATCAAAAATTAAACAGATATGTACTTTTCCAATCATTCCCTTATTGATTTCAATTTAATAGCCACCGGTAGATGGCTGTTTCAGCCTATTAGGCATCGTCAGTACCGGGTATGTAGTCCTCAATTGAAGGCAAAATGTGAAAACCCAGAACAGTACTTGACCCATGTCAACTTGGAATTATTTCCCATTAGCTTGACTGCATTAACCTTTATCGATTTCATATTATTTCTATAAAAATGTGGATCCGTTTTCCAATGACATTCGAAGTTAGCTTCTTAAATTTCTGCTACCGCAGTTATTATTATTATTAATATTAAAGGTCTTTATTATTTTCAAATAATATACATATAGATTTTTAACATTGTATGTGAAAATAAAAACATTTCTGAAAATAAAGGGCGAAGTTCATTTTCTGCAGAAAACGATAGTTTTACTACGAAAATGTTCTTGCCGGTTGATTGGTCAATCCACCAACACTAACATAAAACCTTAGGATGAAAGTTGGCATAACGGTTGCAAGCACAGAAAGTGCTTTCAAATGTAATGTCATTCCTGTCATTATGCGTCCTCAAATTTAAAAAAAGAACACTTGTTGATCGCAAATAAAGCCATATATCAATTAATTTTTGTTTGTTTGTATAATGCGATCCCGCGAAAAGGGCAAATTCTCGATAATTTACTTCGCGTTGAAGAGACTAAAATAAGTTATTCAAAAAAGGTAGGTACCCAAAAATCGATTTTGACCTTACATACCGAATTTCAATTCAAAATTCAAATATGTTTTCTTGTTATTTTCATATTCAGGTCCGATTTTCAAATAATGGTTCTTAGAAATAATGAAATAGTCAAAATCAATAAAGTTAAAAATTATTAATTTATCACATGTAAGTTAATCGAATTTGGTACTCTTCACTAGCCTGTCAATCTTCAAAATTGAGGTAGTTCTCAATTTACTGTTGAATATGATAATTTTAGATGAAAAATAGACATTTTGAAGCAGTCTCATATCTTGTGTTTCAATTTTCAATTTGGCTTCGATATGTGCTAATCCCCAAATTAGTTTGCGAAAGGTCCGATCAATTAAATTTTAGTAAAGAGAAAATTAAAAAAATTATACCTTAAAAATAATTATAAAATTATACCTTTCGAATCAAAGTTCTTGCATACTTTCAAAGAAAGTGACGAATATAAACGCCCAATAAAATTTTTTAAATGATATAAATTTCCTCAGAAAAATTTTGTTTACTGATGAGGCTGCGTTCACTACCAATGAAATAGTGTCTTTTTAAAATTGCAGATACTGGTCTACTGAAAATACACATTGGGTTTTGAACTGTAAGAACCCATATTCTCAAAAAGTTAATGTATGGTGTGGTATTTCAAGCGACAGAAAAATTGGACTGTTTTTTTCAGTAATACCATCAATGCTGAACGACTATTGAATTGTTTTGATAATGAAATATGGAAAGTCCTTGAAAATCTACACCTCAGCTAGACCGAGTTCGAGGATAGTTCGAGAATGATTGAACGAACAGTTTCCATTACGTTGGATTAGTAGAAATAGCTCTCATGAACAATGGCCTCTTCGCTCTCCTGACATAACTACAATAGATTTTTACTTCTAGAAAACTGTCAATAATAGGATTCACACGTCTAGGCTACGAAATCGACTTCACTTCATGAGAGAATGCGGCAAACCTGCCGTAAAATAAGTATTCGAGAACTTAAGGAGATTGGGCAATAATAATAGAAAAAGAATTGAGAATTGAATCAGAGTTGAGAGAATCTGTTCCAAAAATGAGATGAATTTGGATTTTTTTCAAGAAATATTCAATTACTCATCTTTTTTGTCCCCTTCAAAGTATCTCCCCTCAGATATAAAACACTTGTGCCAGCGTTTTTTTCATCTTCGAAGCAGTTCTGATATACACTTTTTGTATCTTTCCTCAGCGATTCGGATTTTATCTCCTCAATCGTCGCAAAAAGTTTTTCATGTATTGATGGGTCTTTTCAATCATGGGAACACGAAAGAGTCGCAGGGGGCCAAATTTGGTGGGTACGGTTGCTGAGGCATTATTTCGGTGTTATATGGGGTAAAAAAATACATGTTGCTTTTCGCAAGCGGCGTATACATTCAAGAGAATACCCCTCATTGACCGTAAGTTCATGTAGCAAGAAATCGTGATGCACGCTACGGTAAAAGAAGAGAACACTGAGCCAAACCTCAGCAGTGCTTTTTTTGGTTTTACTTCTCCTGGGCTCTTCCATTGCGACAATTGGACTTTGGTTTCGATATTATAAACATATACCCCTGATTTGTCACCAGTTATCACCCTAGTTATGACCCTTTCGAGCAAATTTAGATCATCGTTGATGTCAGTCAGCAATTCCTAAGCGATGCTTAGGAACAAACGTTGCTGCCACACTCTTCATATCCAAAATTTTCGAAAAAATTGTATAGCATGAGCCAACCAATATGACGAAATCCTCAGCAACTTCTCTAATAGTGATTCAATGATTCTCCATAACAATTTTCCTCTCTTTCCCAACATTTTCATCGGTTGTTGATGTTCTGAGCATCCAATGAGAGCGTCGTCATGTAGATGTGAATGACCTTCTATGAAAAGAGTTCAATCACCGTAGGCCACTGTCAACATTTCAAGAGTTTTTGAGTACGCAACTATATTTTTCATGGCGCCTCTATTACTTTCACTTGGCAGATGGCGCTGTACGTAACCTCCTTGATATAATTCGAACTCACTTTACATGTATTTCTTCATTTGACTATGACCATGAGTTTATTGGTTTTGTTGAGTATCAAGTGCCCTAAGCGGTCAATTTCAAGTTCTGCAGTGACCTGTTGGTCAAAGTCTTTTTCTGATTGTTCGTTTTCTTGAATGAGTGGAAATTCATTCGGGGTCATATGTGTGCTCAGACAATCTCTTATGATATGCTTGAGATGAGGAGTTAATTTATCAATAATTCGTCTAATATTCACGTAAACAGTTTGTACAGCCTGAGTATAGGATACATTTCATTTTGCCGTTCTCGAAGTAAATTCTGCCTTAGTTTCAAAATGGGGAATTCGGTCTTTTGTCTTAATTTTATATTTCTTTCTCTAGTGTGAGTTCATAGTACTTCTTCGAGTTTAATGAAATATTTCCTTTGCAGTACACTCATATTATAGGTTCTTTACATTCTCTTCCATGTTCTTCTTTTTTACAGATGCAGGCTTCCTCTGTTTGGCATCGTGAAGATATGTTTCCAGATTGTTGGCTGTTGAAGCATCTCATTGGTGCTGGGAAATACGGACAATCTCTTGAGTTGTAGATAGCTGCATGTATATCGGTGGGGTGTGTTGAATTCCATAACATGATTTGGTGTATCAACTGTTTTATGTCCTTCCATTTGTTTCATGCAGGTTACTTTGGAAACCCCATTTAATTTAATTTCTTCTTCTATTTCTTTAATTGTGCAGTTGAGAAGTCTCTACAAAATGGGGCACCATTTGTAGTGAAAGTAGTCTCTCTGGTTGAGCTTTGGTTCTTATCTCTATTAGCAATCCATCCTTCACTTTTTTCAAGTCGTTGGTTGTGACCGTAAGTCCAAACATTAATCTTTGGATTAGGAATGCACTGACTCTTTTGAAGTCGTCATTCTTCCTTTTCATGATCAGGAACCGAAGGATAGGATCCGTCGTTCCCCTTATTGATGTTTGGTGTTTGTCTTTGAATACAGTTTTCACCGGTAGTTTCAAGGTTTTCGAAGATAGGAGGCTCCCCATCAATTGGTATGTCAGGAATTACTGTTTCCACGAATTACTGAGGAAATGTCTGTCAACCTACACAGAGCCCCGCAAGTAAAGGCAGGGTATCGTCACCAGACATTTCCATTCTTGAGTGCATAAGGCTGCAGTCATTTGTTTCATCAGCAAGGGTGATACCTTGGGATTAGGAATTTTTTTAAGATGTATTTAGCTACACCAAACCTCTCTGACCTCACCAGGATCGCTCACAGGATCATTTTGAATCAAACGTCGAACTCTCATCGCTCCACGAAGAGGATTAATTGCATTATTATAATTTTTATCTCGTATTTAGCCAGCGAATAAATGATATATTGTTGACAGGCTTCAACACTACAACGGACCTTTTGGAGCTGATCCCCATGGAAAAAATATGGGAAAGTAAAGAATGAATTAGAAGCCCGTAATTTATTAGCTAATGTGCGGAAGCTAACAGATGACAAATTTCTAAAAATGACAAAACAAAACTGACAAAACATTCGCAAACACATAGTGAATAACAATGAAACAATACGATGAGTCAGATTGCCGACTATTACAATAATTTTATTGTAAACGCCGTAATAATGAAATTGTGTAATTTTTTCTTTTCTTGTTATCACATACTTGTAGTTTTCTCACCAACCTATTGAAAATTTATAAGCTATCTCTATTCTCAACATGACCAGTATAAACATTATCTGGACTATTGCAGTTAAGTGGTTCAGTCAATATTTTCAGTTTTCTTTTCAATGATTTTTTGTTTCTTACTGTGGACGTGACTCGCAGATATTTTTAAGGTCACAAACGGTGAAAAATTCAAATACCTCTACAGATCGGATTTGTGGACGCTATAGGCTTTTTCCTCGGTTCACCGTGCTATATTTAGGGATAGTGAATAACGGAGATGTCAGCTGATGGAACAAAATATGCTTCATCCTTAAATGAAATTTCAGATGAACGCTCCAATTGAGTCACTATATGAAAGGCCAATACTCGTCTCTAATAGATCATCAACAATATCTCACCATCAATGATAAATAATATTTTTTCATTAACACATTTTTTCCTTCAGAATCCTTGACAAAATATATGAAGAAGAAGTGGTTCTACTTTCGGTTATATTGGAAGTAGATGACATATTGAGATACCCATATTATCCAGAAGAAGTTGAAATGATAAAAGTGAGCGTAAGAGCAATTTTGGTTGTATTATCAGGTGAGATTTAATCAATTTTTTTTATGAATAACTGATCATTTACAAGAAAACAGTTATGCTCAATGTATTTCTGTTCATATCAACTACTATACAAATATCTTGAGGTCTTACACTAGCTGAATGATTTAGAAAATTGAAAAAATTCGTCCAGTTCAGAGATTTGCCAAATACAATATAATTTTCACGATCGTACCCAGATTCAAGTAGCTCTTTAGGGTGGTTTTTATGTTACTTTCGAACACGAATATATATGATAATGATATTTCCATTTTTATATGATGTAAGATATATAATGGCGGATGTTCTTTGCGAAGTTACTTCCAATTCATTATCGAAATTTTTCCCAATTTCCAGGTAATCTATGGCTGGTGCTTCATTTTCTGGCCATTTATGTTTCTTTGAACATCATTTCATTGGAACAAGAAGACTATTTTGTTACCGGAAAGCTGAGTCTGCAGATATATGTTATTGGAGCGGTGAAGGGATGTTTATTTTTTTGTGCCCTGGCTCATTATCTAGGAAGAAAAATTTCAATTAGCTCCACTGTATTACCATTAGCAGTTGGATATGTACTATCGTTCACTGAAAATTTTGGAGTTTTTTGTTGTGGAAGATTTTTACTAGGATTATCATGGGGAGGAACTTTGTCCGTTCTACCCATATATTTCGGAGAAATAGCTACGAAATCGTCCAGAGGAATTATGTTATCAACAATAGTAGTCTCGTTTCAGATTGGCGGGATCTTAAGTATGAATATAAATCGATTTGACAGTGGCATACTACTAAAATGTGTGGTGCCCGGACTAGCGGTACTCTTTTCGATATTTTTTTTCGTTTTTGCAATGGAGACACCTCTTTACCACCTGCTTAAAAACGACAAAATCATTTCAAAATCTGTTTTGGAAAAACTTCGCAACACAACACAAAACGAAATTGAAAAAGAATTTGAAGAGATGCAAGGAGATATTATTCATTCAGTAGAAGAAAATGTGATGACTTGTTTCAAAGCAAATGGATGGGTGAAATCCGTCTTCGTTCTTTTATGTCTCAATTTCCTTCAAAGTCTTTCCATGGTGAACTTCATGAGAATTCTAGCTACTGCAGTTTTTGATAGAGCTGGTTTCAATATCACTGTACCACATATATTCATGATTGTGGGTATGTATTCATGATTATTCGAAAATTATTTCACAGAGATAGGAAGACATAATTCATAATCTTTAAAAACATTGAGGGCACCACAGTTTTCAATAGTTTTCAAGTTCATATGTTGTAGCAAAAAATATAAATATAAATGCATATTTAAGTAACACTGGTTCTGATTCAAAGTGCAGTGTATGAAAATCTTTGATATCAATCGAAGGAGGTCGCTGATTGGTAAACAGGTAATTTACCTGTTCCACACAATCGTCTTCGGATGATAACTGGTTACTGATATTGCATACGAACAATCAAAACGTCGTGACTTAACTTGGTTTGAAATCTTTTGATTTTTTTCATTGCTTGTTAATAATATTTTTAATTTTTATTTTTTCAACTTTTATTATTATTTCAATTTTTCGTTTGTTTGATTGTTGCTTGTATATTATTTCTTTGTGATTTTCAGTTTTTTGTTGATAAAAATTGTTATTTTCGGTTAATCGTATTGATTTTTTAATTGTTCTTTCAGTTCGAAATTTATTGAAAAAACCGGTAAAGTTCTCGATGATGGTTGCGACATATCTCTATATTTTGTGATAGGCCTTATTTACTCATTTGAATAAAGAAAATGTTTTCTGTGAAAGGCATAGTCGAACATTTTGTATTGCCGCGACGCTTCATTGCTTATTCCATCTTGCCAAATTGCGTACCATAGTGTAGCAACATTCATAGACTTACGAGGATGAGTAGATGAATTTTAATTTTATGAAAAACTACACCAAATGAAGTTTCACATACACGATTGGTTGGAATTTTCAGAAGTGATCAGTTTCATCTCTTCACTTCTACATTTTCAATAATAAGTCAATAACTGGATATCATGATATCAATATCATCAACAATCCTGAATTTTTTACAAAGGGCACCAAACTTATTTCAAATGTATTTTGGTATTGCAATTGGATTTGCAATGCAAAAAATATTTGAGTTTTTAAAACTGAATTGGTCTATGACTCGTATTGAATTATCATTAAATCCATCAAATTGCAAGTTATGATACAGCGATTCTCTATGTTTACGTACCAGTTGATGATTATCAAGACGGGTAAAATTTCCCATCTGATTTAAATGCAATAAACTTCTTCGACGTTGTTAGAATGATTGATTTGGTCTCAATCGAACAAATTGAAACAATTTACAAAAGTTGTTTGATTTTCTTCAGTAAAGTATGGCAGGATAATAAATGAAATGCTTATGTTTTCCATGCTGAGTTATAATCGCCTCCATCTTTGTGATTCATTCATTCAATTATTTTTGTTATCTCGGAAGGTCCATTATTTTTTTCCAAAACGAATTTTCAAAATATTGTTATAATTATTGTTAATATAAAATTTTTATCTTTCAGATGGCATTGGAGCAGCCGGGGCCTTATTCTGTTTGTCATTAATTGACTGGATTGGAAGAAAGAAGTGTCTTATCTTATCAGCCACAGGAGTTTCACTTTCCCTGTTGTTGTTTGAATTGTTTCGTTCATACGAAGATTCCTGTATACCATTACTTTTCTTTGCTTCTTCTATTATATTTCTATACTTGGGTATAATTCCTGTACGTGAGGTATTTTTGGGAGAACTGTTTTCACTCAAATTCAAAATGGCTGGAGTAGCCCTAGTTAATATGCACTTCTTTTTTATGGGTCTACTCCATTCATACTTCAGCTTCACAACTTATGATTTAGTAAATACGAATGGTTCATTCTATTTTGGTATGATTGCTTGTGCAGTGGCTGCAATCTTTATTCATTTTTGTATTCCAGAAACAAAAGGAAAAAGTTTGGAGCACATTCAAGTTATTTTAAATAGGACATAGTGTACATAGTGTATATATGAAGGAAATGCCTTCAATTTGACGATAATTATTTCCACACAATCTTTTCGGATGAGTTCAGAACTGATAATTTGCAAGTATCATTTGAAATTCTACATTAATGTTGTTTTTCGTGGTTGAATAGTTTCAACTCATGGAAACGTTAAAATTCCTGATTTGAATTAGATTATATGGCCTTCTCCCTCTCTGAATCAAAGTCTTGTATCGTCTGAACAATATCAGCTCAGGGACTGATAAATATGTGATTCACCTTTTGAACTTTTTCAACTTCACAATTGCCACTCTGTTGAGATATTGGTTCTGATTGAAGTAGTTCTTGGTGATTGTTGCGGCTCAACTGGCAGACAAATATTCGAAACACCGATGAGATGATTCGTCGTTCACCGAACAGAATAATAATGAAAAATTGAAACTATACGTTTTCATCTGAATTTCCGGATCTAATTTGATACACTCAGGAGTTCCATTGAAAAAATTATTTTATTGTTGATTGTTTCAATCATTTTCGTGATTATTGTTTCAAGTACTAATTCATTTCAGATGGGTTCTTTTTTCTTTGTATGTGAAAAAATATATAGATCATTCACACCTTCTTCTGAGTTCTCATTGATGTTGAGTAGCTTCTTTATCCACAAGTATTCCAGTTGGTGACATAAAACTAATACATATATGCAGATATATTTTTGGGAAATATTATAAACCTCAATGGGAGACGTCAGGGTCACCTTCCATAGGCACGAACTCCCTATATCTAGCATAGGGAAACAGATGAAGTCAGACAGATATTTTACGTAAATATGATCTGCTATTAGTTCATGAAATAAAATAAAGACTGCCGGATAATTTTTAAAGAGAAAATTTTCAATTAAAATTACATTTATTTTATATAATTTCAATTTCAAAATATCAAGCTGCACTTCAAATTGTTATACATTCCACTGTATGTATTTTGAAATATATCTTTTACCTAGCGTGTTTTTATTTTCATTTTGATTTTTGGTATTACGTAAGGAATGAATTTGAAATATATAATCATTCTCTGAGGTTGATCCTGTTATGATTTACATAATATTGGTTGTATTTGAATGAATACAATGTCCGGGCTATATTTCACAGATAATATCTTTACACCTTCAATGTGTGAATTCTTCGGATGTACACGACATATTGCATCTACTCGTTCTTTTACTCATGAACAATTGTCACGAACATACAGTGCATTTCTTTAATGTCCCCCTCTTTTATTTTTTGAACGGGTCAACTCAAAAAATTGAAATTTGGGAATATGAAATTATTACATGAATACTTTACGTTGAAGTGATATTGACAGATGAAACTCTCAAGATGGATCTAGAAATGAATTTTAATGGAAAGGGGGGATTTGTGACACATTTTTTTGATATTTTCATTGTTACTTGTATTTTATATCATTATAATTTCAGTTTTTTGCTTAATATAATTGTTATTTTGTAGCTGACCTTTTTAATTTTCCGCAAATTATTTCAGGGATTTCAAATAAATTTATAAATTTATTCGATTTGGTATCACACTGTAAGCCACTTCTTTATCCGACTTACGTTTTGAAGCTCGCGAAACTCCATTTTTAATTGATTATTTGTCCTCTCGATGGTAGGTACACAGGATCAGTGAGCATATTTTTGTGTGTTTATAAGCAATACTATAATGCATCAAGACGTAAGGAAGAAAGTATTTCAATAGTAATTTTCGCAAGAAATATGAAAACAATTTTCATTTTCATTTCTTTTTTTTTATAGTAATTTTGTATCAGGGTTTTTGCCTAATATAATTGTTATTTTCAGCTATTCTATTTTATATCTATTTTCGTTTCATTTTTTCTTTCTGTGATATTAAATCAAATTTTATTATTTTAGACAATGAAAGTCCGAACTAGTGGAATCCATCATGAAACATTGCTAACCACTTTCAAAATTGTTGAAGAATAATCGAAAAATGGTTTTTGTTTATTGATATCATTGCCTAAAATTGTATCACAGGTTCAATGGTTGAAGAGTACAGTATAGGTTGAAATAGATTGATGATTGAAGAACTATGTAGAAAAATCTTAAATCAAAATTTTTCTCGAAAATGTCTGGAAGTACTGAAATTCATTCATTTTTCGTTTCAAAACAAAAATGAACCAAAATGCGAAGAATGCTACGTGAATCTGACTGTGAAGCATCTCCTTACTGATTGTACGCTCTTTAAACAGCAGAGGAATGATCATGGAAACCATTATCTTTGAAGGATACATTAGGCTCCGATTGGGTATTTGATATTGAACTCAAATAATGACTAAATTATAATTAATAATTCAACCTGAACTGAAACGATAATAACCAATTTGGCTGATGCGTTTTTTGTAATAAAAAAATATACGAAAATTTCCTAATGAGAAGTGATCACCGATAAGAAATTTTATTTTGAGAGGGTATAAATTCGTTCGTTTGACATACTATCGTATGTGATATTGTCAAAATACTGCAACTGAAATGCAATGATGAATAGTGGAAATTTTGGAAAATATTTATTCACTTTGGTCTGTAAATTGTGGTTCGCGACTGTTCTGATGAAACTGAAGTTAAAACTATATTATCCAAAACTATTGGAATTCAAATGAATTCAATTGAAACTTTTCTTCAAATCACAATCGAAGAATAGGAAAGTATCCTCAATGTTTCCGGAACCATCGCTAGTAAAATAAAATTGGTATCTGCTTTCTCTCATTTCTTGCTTTGCCAACATAGACGTCACCAATTATTTAATATTTCGTAATTGAATCAAATGAATCATGAATTGTATATGAATAGAAATATTTCGGCGACTAATATTTTTATCCAATATTTCTGAAAACTATGATAAAACAAATGCATCTCTTTTATTCATATTGAAGCCTGTATAAAATATGTATCCCGTTTTTTTTGGGAGTCATCCATTGTTAAGAATTTGGTTCTTACTTTCTAATGTATATTTCCAACATCACCTCAGTTGTGAATTACTAGAGGCATTTCTTCTATGTGAAAAAGCACTTGATGGATTCTTCAGGAGGCTAAATCTCAAATGTTATAATGAAAATATTTTTATAGATAATCACCACATTGATCTATCTCTCAGGGTCAGTTTCATCTCAATATCTGAATGATAAATTGAGAAGTTAGGTA
>WOGN01006677.1:0-11515 GCA_015342105.1 Leptinotarsa texana | reverse complement strand
AAACATCAGTAGTCATTTGATAAGTGATTAATGGGATTACTACCGCTAAAATTACAGAAGCTAAAACTAAAAATAAAAGTGCCACTCCATAAGATTTAAACTTTCCATAAAAATGATATATAGTACTTAAAAAACTATAATTAGTAGAAAACTTAGCATCTTCTAAATTCTCTTTTTTTTCTAATTCAATTTCTTTTTCATGTATTTTTTGATTTTGTTCATTTAACTTCATTTTTTCTTCTTTTATATCCATTTTTTCCTTTCTTATGTAATTTTTAATTTTTACAATACTGTAATTAATTTACAATAAATATTCTACTTAATGTAAACTTTTCTTTTTTGATTACCAGCTGAACCGACAGGGCCTACAATTTTATCTTCATATAGTTGATCAATTATTGTAGCAGCTCTATTATAACCAATACTGAACTTTCTTTGAATCTCACTAGTTGATGTAGATCCTTTTGTATATATGTAATCTAAAATTTCTCTAAGTAAAGGATCATTTTTTCCTTTCCTTGTATTCTGAGAACGTGAATCCATTGTTTCTTCTACATCTTCTAAATTAATAAAATCGTTATCAAAAACTGGTTTACCTCCTTGCGATTTTACAAAATTAACTATATTACTGATTTCATCGTCATTAATAAAGCACCCCTGCGCTCTCTTAACACCTGATATTCCATTAATAGAATATAGCATATCTCCCTTTCCAATTAGAACCTCTCCTCCACTTTGATCTAATATTGTTCTTGAATCTATTGAAGAAGATACTGCGAAAGAAATCCTTGAAGGTATATTAGATTTTATTACACCTGTTATAACGTCAACGCTTGGTCGTTGTGTTGCAACTATTAAATGTATCCCACAAGCTCTTGCCATTTGCGTCAATCTTTGAATTGAAGCCTCAACATCTTTTTTACCATGTGACATCATTAAATCAGCTAATTCATCTATCACAACAACTATATAAGGTAGTTTTTTTGTCTTTTCTGATATAACTCCATTATATTGCGTAATATGCTTGACATTATACTTATTAAATAAATCGTATCTTCTTTCCATCTCGTCAACGACTCTTTTTAAAACAAGGTTTGCTTGGTCCATATCAGAAACTACTGGTGCTAATAAATGTGGTATATTTTCATAATAAGCTAATTCTACTCTTTTTGGGTCAATCATTAATAGTTTAACTTCATGTGGTTTTGCTCTCATTAATATAGTACAAATAATGGAGTTAACCATAACTGATTTACCACTACCTGTTGAACCTGCTATTAATAAGTGTGGTGTATCTATTAAATCTGCAAATATTCAGTCGTTATTAACATTTTTTCCAACTGGGAAATAAAGTTTAGATGAAATTTTATGTGCTGGAATGTGCTCAATTGCATCTCTAAAGGGCACTGCAATTATATTGCTAGATGCAAACTCAATTCCTATTGCAGACTTACCCTCGATAGGCGCTTCTATAAAAATGTTGCTTGTTTTTAATACAAATTTTAATTCACCCTCAAGTTTAAGTATATCTTTTGATCTTGTGTTTTCGCCAACACTTACCTCTAATTTTATTATAGAAGAACCAATCATAATATCAGAAACATTAGCATCAACATTTTCTCTTCTAAAAAGTTTTGTTACTGCATCTGCTTGTGATTGTGCATAAAGTCTTGAATTATCTATACTTGATTGATCAACCCGTTTTTTTTCTAAAACATCAATCGGTGGTAAAGAATAATTTGAAACAATATGCAATTTTTTTTCGTCAGTATCATCAATTAAATCTGATATTGATACAGTAGGTTTTGTAGAATATTTATCCCTAATTGAATCAAGATCTTTATAGTCTTCTGTTATAGTGTTTGACTTAACAAAATCCTCAAAATATGAAGAAGTTTTATTAATTTCATCTATTTTATAAACTTCTTGTTTAAAATTATTAGACTCCTGATTTGAAAAATCTACTGTTGTTACATCAGGAACCTCAAAAGGTCTAATTGATGTGCTTCTTTTAATTTCTTTTCTTTTTTTGTCAACATCAATATCTTCATAAAATGACTGTGGAAGTGCATTTATATTGTTGTCTACACTTCTTCTAGGTCTAATAAAATTTTCACTACTTGAATTGTTATCAGATAAAACTCTATCAAAAAAATTTTCATTGCTAAAAGAATCTACTGAAGAATTAGGAATGTTTCTATTGAAATTGTTTAAATTATTCATATTTTGATCAATTTCAAAAGGAATATTATTATTGTTAATATTTTTATTATTTAAATCGTATATATTTGTAAACTTCTCAGGTTGCATATATGCTCTATCATTAAAATTGTATATTTGTTTTTCTGCATTTTTTTGTTGAAGTTCAGATATCTTAATATATTCATCAAAACGCCCAGTACTTTCATAAATTTCTGGATTTATAGCAGAATCAAATTTTTTATCAACACCTTTAAAAAATGGACTTGCATTCCCCATTGGATGGATTGAATCTCTTCGTGATATGTAAACATCTTTGCTTCACTCTTCGTTGGTAGAATCTCCTTTACTAAAAGAAAAAGTTTTTTTATTTTTTTTATTTGAATGACCTTTTCGATTCAAAGATAAAACTCTAACTCTTTTTGCTTTTCTTTTAGCTTTTGGGTAAAAAAAGTAAAAAGCATTACCTGTTAAAAGCCAAACTATTGAAGCAAACAAACAAAATAATGAAAGAATTAAACTTCCGTAAATAGAAATATAAGAGGTTAGTCCTGCTATTAAGTAGCCGAATAATCCCCCAGCTAAATGACTTAAATTTGGAAAAGGATCAGCCTGGTACCAATTCTTTCAATCAGGATTTTCATAAATGGAATTTTGTTTTCAGTTATTAAAAAAAACATTCTTTATGACTTTAACAAATATATCATTAGATATAGGTTTAATGTCTTCATCACCTCTGCTTGAAAGATAAATAAGATAAGAAGAAGATGAAATTCAAGACAGAACTATAAATAAGCAAAAACAAATTAGAATAAAAACTTTTTTAATATTAAACCTTATTCCAGAAAACACAAATATACTAAACACTATAGTAACTAAATAAATGGTATATTTCATCCATCCAAAAAATAGAGAAAAAAATGTGTCATCAATAAATTTACCAATAAATGTTATTCTAAATAGAGCAATAATTGATAAAAAAGCTAAAATTAAAAACAATACCAAAAAATCGGATTTTTGATTATCTGATTTGTGTTTCTTCTCTAACTTGAATGCAACTGTTTTAGTTTCATTATTGTCTTCATAATAATTATATGATTTATCTTCCTCTCACATAACACCCTCATAACTATCTAATATTTTAACAAATTTTATAAGTTTATTTAGTATATATTAAATTAATTTTCAATATGACACATATTAACTTGATAAATAAAATTTTTAATTTTATAAAAATATTGTTAAATTATTATTATAAAATAGAAAATTTTATTTATAATAATAGAAAGGAGTTACTATGGATATATATATAGATGGTGGTGGCAGCGCCTCAAAAATATACAAAAATATCAATAATAAAATTATTTATTTTTCAAAATCAAAAAAAATGAATATTGCTTCTTTTAGAGAAGAGACGATAAAAAATTTGAATCATATTGTCAAAACAATAACTAGTGAATTAGATGAAGAGATTAACTTTTATATCGGTATTCCAGGATTAATTGAAACAGATAAAAATAGTATAGAAAAAGAGTTAAAGTTAAAATATAAAAAAATTAAAAATATAAGTCTAATGCTTGATATAGAGATTCAATTATTAATTAATATTGGTCAAGATTATAAAAGTGAAAATTTTTTGTATATCGTATCTGGTACTGGTTCAAATAGCATTGTTTGTATAGACGGTACCTTACATCGTAAAGGCGGTTGAGGTCATTTAATAGGTGATGAAGGAAGTTCTTATGACTTTAGCAAAAATTGAATATGCAGAGCTTTAAAAGACTATGAAAAAGGTGAAAACTCAAAATTTATTTCTGCAGTTATTGATTTTTTTAAATTAAAGGACATTGATAATATAATAGATATTTATAAGAAACAGTTGGAAATAAAACAAATATTTAGTAAATTTTCAGATTACATATTAGTAAAAAAACACAGTAATTACACTCAAGAAATAAATTTTATAATGGACATAATTTCAAAAAATTTAGCATTTTATTTAATAGAAGTTGTAAATGTTCAAAAATTGAAAAAAATATATTTTTTTGGAAAGTTATTTTTGAATAATGTTTATGAAACAAATATAAAAAGAATAATATCTGCAGGTTCAAATGCAGAAATTATAAATTTAAATAAATAATAAAAGGGGGAGAATGTGTTTAAAAAAAGTTTAGGTATCAGTATTTACCCAGAAAAAGCAAATAAAGAAGAGATAGATAATTACCTTAAAATGTGTTATGAGCATGGAATAAAAATAATTTTTTTATCTTTTTTATTAATTAAAAAAGAAGATGTCGAATTATATCAAAAAGCAATTAAGGAAATAAAAAAAATAGGTTATTATGTTACAGTCGATATTGATGACAATATAAATAAAATATTGGGAGAAAATTATTTAGAATCTTTATATAATATGGGTGTTGATTGTCTGAGATTAGATTCACCATTAAAAGCTATAGAATTTAGTGATTGAACATATAATGATTATGATTTTGACATACAAATAAATGCTTCTAACAATGATCACCTTATTGATAATATACTTGACTTTAAGCCAAGATTAGAAAAATTATTTGCATGTCACAACTTTTATCCACAAGAAAGAACTGGGCTTTGTGAAAAGTATTTTATTAATGCTAGCAAAAAATTTAAAGACAAAGGAATACATGTTTCTGCATTTATAGGTTCTAATCACGGAAATATTGGTCCTCAAAAAAATCCAGTTGGGCCATTAGTGACCTTAGAATCAGATAGATTTTTACCAATAAAAACTCAGGCAAAACATTTATTTGCAACAAATTGCGTTGACAGCATTATAGTTGGTAATTATAAAATGAATAAAGACGAAATTGATCAATTATCTAGTATATTAAAAAATAAAAAACTTGAAATAGATATTGAACTATTGTATGAACCAAATGAAATTGAAAAAAAGGTTTTGGAGTTTAATAACCACTTTAGAAGAGGAGATATAAATGAAGATTATATTCGCTCAACAATGATGAGGCCAATTTACATTAATGAAAAAATAAGACCTAAGAATAGTGATTCAGTCTTAAATTATGGCGATATTTTTATAGTCAATCAAAACAATCCTAATTATAACTCAGAACTTGGTATTTGCTTGAAAGATAATTATAATTATTTAAAAAACAAAGTAAATGTAATTGGGAAAGTAAAAGAATATGAAAAAATACTTTTAAAATTTATAGGCCCATGAAATAAATTTGCTTTAAAAGTGGTGTAATAATGAAAAAAAACACTACAGAGATAATCATCTTAAATGATGAAGAAAATAAAAAATATAATAATCTATTTGAAATAGAAAAAGAAAAATTTGATAAAAAAATTTATGTATCTTATTATGAAGAAAAAGCAAGAATCGTTTCAATGATTTGCAAAAAGAAAATTAAATGTAGATTTAATGAAGCGCGAGAAATTATTTTTAAAAGACTGGTTAAACAACTTCATCCAGAACTTGAAATAAGTGACCTAAAAATTAATTGTTTTTATAGGACAGGAGGTAAATCTGGTAAAAATATATTTAAAGTTACAGAACTTACAGAAGAGCAGATAGACATAGAATGGTTTAGTAATGAACAGAATTTTATAAAATCCTTTAGAGTAACACCTAGTATATTTAATAAGAAAAAAACTGTTATACGCTATCTTTTATATGTTAAAGGAATGAAATCTATCGAATCAAACTTTGAAAAAAGGATAAAAAACGTTTATTTAAAAAGAGATAAAATTGCTTTTGAAATAGATATTATAAATATAAAAATTGAATTAAAAATAATAAAGGATAATAAAAAAGAGAAATACAAAAAGAAAATAGAAAGAATGATTAAGTATTCAAAAAATTTATACTAGTTATCATTAAAAGGAGAAATAAATGAAAAAAATTTTGTTAGTATGTTCAGCAGGAATGAGCACCAGTATGTTAGTTAAAAAAATGAATGATTATTGTGTTAATAACAATTTAAATTATGAAATAGAGGCTAAGGGGATGGCTGAGGCAAAACAAGAACTAGACGATTGAGATATTATATTGGTAGGACCTCAAATTAGTTTTGCTTATAAAGATATAAAAACCGCAACAAGTAAAATAGTTGAACTAATACCTTCTAACATATATGCTATGGCTAAGGGAAAGGAAACAATTGAATTAGCAATGAAATTGCTAGGTGATAAATAATGTGTGAAATTAATTTTGAGGAAATATCATTTAAAATAATCGCAAATTCTGGTGATGCAAAGTGTGCAGCGCTTGAGGCTATAAATGTAGCAAAAGAAAAAAAATATGACAAGGCTGCTGCCTTGCTAGAACAGGCAGAAAAAAGTATAGTTGAAGCAGAAAAAGCACATATGGAAATAGTAACAAAGGAAGCAAATGGAGTTAAGCATCAATTTTCCGTTCTTTTTATGCATTCTGAAGATCAATTACTAACAACACAAACAATTATTATATTAGCAAGGGAGTTCATAGAAATATACAAGAAAATAAATTAAAATATTTAAAAAAAACAATCTTATAAGATTGTTTTTTTATTTTAGAATAATAATCTTACGATTATTTATTTTTTCTTGCTTTATAAGCATCTCATTTTGGTTTTAATCTTAATTGTTTTGCTGCTTGTTTTTCTTTATATAACTCAGCCTTAGCATACAATGCTTCTTTTTTAATTTGAGATTTTTTCATTATGTTTTGTTTTCTAACTTCTAATTTATTTTTATTATGCATTGTTTTTTCTCAGAATTTACATATTTCTATTCCAGATGAGTAAGCACTATCTCCTCTTTCAACTAATCTGTTATATTTAGCTTCTGTATCAATTTCAAATTTGTATTCTTTATCACTGAAATATCTCATTTCTATTTCATATGTTTCTGGGTCATTTTCTTTTAATTTTTTAAAGTGAATATAATTATCTAACAATACAAATGGAACATACATTAGAATATCAATTCCAAAATTAATAAATGCTGGAATTACAGCTTTTCCATCCATAGATGAAATTACTCCACCAATAAATCATGGAGCAGTTCATGGAGTTTGAATGGTTTGCATTTTAACAGCTCCTGTTTTAACAAATATTCATGCAATAAACACATTAACCATTTGTGTAAAAATGAACGGAATAGCATAAACACCATTTAAAACTATTGGATAACCAAACATAACAGGTTCATTAATTTGGAAACAACCGGCAGGTGTCGCATATTTTGCTATTTCTTTTAGTTCTCTACGTTTAGAGAATATAAATGTAGATACTAATAATGTAAGAGTTGAACCTGCACCTCCTATGAAGACATATGAATCAAAGAATGGAGTTGCAAAAATACCCATTTGATTTGTAGCTTTTGCTGCATCATAACTTCCTGTTATTTGAATTAAAGTTGAATTCATTGCAAGAATCATTGTGAATATAGGAGCAAAAATACCCATCAATAAATTTGAACCATGTATACCAAAGATTCAAAAAACACTAACTAATGTAACATAAAGTATTGCAATACCTATTGCGCCTTTACCTGTAGCTAAACCAATAAATCAAGATGTGAAAAATTGGAATACAGCTTGTGCAAAACCAAATCCTCCATATGCTACTTTTATACTTTGTCAATTAAGTGATAAAATCATTTTATTGTTTTGTATTATAACATCCACAATTGAAGATGATGCTGGATGTAGTATTGAATTTACACTTTCACCATCAATTGAAGACCCTTGTGAAAGAATAATAATATAAGAACTTAACAAACTTCTATCATGACCACTATTAGAATTAATTAATGATTGTAAACCCTCCATAGAAGTTACTTGTTTTAATTGTTCTAGTATATTATTTGTGTCCCCGTCAATTTTAGTTAATGAACCTAATTTAGTTTTATCAAAAAGTTTTAAAAATGCCTCATTATCTAAATTAAGAGTTAAGTTATTACCAGTAGAAACATATAAACCTTTAGTTGCAACTGCTGGTGCAAAAACCAAAATTACCATACAAGAAATCACACATAAAACAATAATTACAGGTAAAAAAACTGCAAATGATTTACTTACTGCTGGTGGCACACCTGCTGGTAATTTTATTAATAACGCTCTAATGCTAGAAAGTTTTATAAATAACTCAGAAGCAATTAAAGATATAATAATGGCTGCAATTAGTCCTTGTGGACCTTGAATAAATGATATATCTCCTAATGCAGATAATATTAGTGCAGCGATACAAACCATACCTGTAATAATAGGGTTTGAAAAGTTTCTACTTAAAGATATAAAATAACCAAATAGAAAACTAAAGTATATTGAAATTATACCAATTGTACATGTATTAATATGACCAAATGCTAGCCCTAAAACTTTACTTGTAACAGCTCAATTGTTTCAATCAGATACTATTAATTTAACTGAATCAGAAGGACCGCCACTTAAAACAGAAGAAATAGCATCATTAATTTGTGAACCTGTCATTTGTCCTCAATTATGTGTTCATCTGCATAACAAACCCATAAAAGATATATAACCTGAACCAGCTCCACCAAATATAATAGCGTTAACTAATACTCCCATTGAACCAGCAATAATCAGAGGCATCATAGTTGCAAATGAATCCCTAATAGCAGCTAAATGTCTTTGTTGTCCTATTTTTCCAACTATTTCAGTAGTTTTGGGAAGGAGGACTTCCTTAAAATACGAACCTTTACTACTTTGTTTTTTCATAAAAACCTCTTATCATTAATACAAATGTAATAAACTAGAATAATTTAAATGGAAAAAATTACATTCATTTATAATATTCAATAAATATTTATTACAATTTTATTATAACTCATTTATATAAAATATCAATTTAAATTAAAAAAACTGACCTTAATCAGTTTTATAAATTACATTTGACCAGACAACGTAGATAATTTTATTCTCAACATTGACCTTACAATAAATATATAAGCTAATGCAAATATTAATAAGCATCCTACAACAACCAATAATATAATTAAAAAATTGAATGAAAGAGGAACTGCAACATTTAATTTTAATAAAGCCTGTGGAATAGCAGCGAAGACAAATAATACTACAGACGAAATACCTAATATTATTGAAACCACAGTAATTGGAAGGAAAACTCATAAAATGACTGAGTTAATCTCTCTATTTGTATAACCCTGAACCTTCATAAAACTCATAAATGCCTTGTACTTACCAACAAAAAGATCTGTTATTAAATAAATTACAATAATAGCAGTAGCCATGGTTACAATTATAAACACAACAGCAATTGATGTTGTGTAACTAATCACTTCACTTATAGTTTGTTTTGTCAATGATACATACTCAACTTTACCAATTGAAGAACCAACTGTTTTTGACAACGTATTAAATGATGTGTTTGAATAGTTAGAATTAAATAAGACTCTTCTAAACTGATCATTGTTTGCATCATCTTTAGAAAATTTAATATTTGACCACATATTAACATAATCGTCACCTATTTTAATTTTCTTATCAGGATTATCAAAACCTAATATTCTATTTAATGCTACCTGATTCATATAAATATCTGAACCATAATAAACATCCTCATAACCTTTAACTTTCAATTTGTATTCTGTATCTTCATAATTATTATTTTTAAATATTTTCTGATGTTTTATAGCCATACCAAGTCAATTAGTCATATCCGCAGATAATACATCCAGTGACATATTCTGAGGTTTGAATGTGCCATCATCTTCTTTTAAATATTTTCTAGTGTCATATGGGTTAACAACAAAGTCAGAATCACTATTTGGTAGCCCCATATTATTTCCTGACTGTTTATTATAGTCTTCTGTAACTATTTTAAGTGCATTCAATAATTCTTGATTATTGGACAATATATTTTTAGGAATGTTTAAACGAATGTTTTGCATTCTTATATATCTTCGATAATCACCATTTACATCCTTGTAATATGGTGCGTCAGTTTTATCTTCATCATAACTACCACTAAAGAATGTTGTATGAGCTAAATCTTGATAATTTAAGTCGCTTAGTTTTAAAACTTTTTTATCTAAATCCTGGATAACACCATCACTATTATCATACTCTCATCAATTTTTATCAATAGCTACTCTTGCATTTTCATTATTAGAAATTTCAAAATTTCCCAGATAAATTTTATTTGAAGGAATCTTAAATGTATATTCATCTCCTTGCTTCATTCCTAGTAATTTCATTTTTTTACTAACAGTAACAGGAATAACATTTCCTTCACTTGTATCTTTAATATTTTCATAATTTATTTTTAAATTTTGATTTTTAGAATCTGGATCGATTCCAATAATCCTTGCATTATCAATACCTTTAATCTCCTTTATTTTAGAATCAACGCTTGTTGCTAATTCATCTTGTTTTGAATCATAAGGTATATTAGAAAACTCAATAGAAAAATTTCTAAAATTTTCATCATTATCATCTCACATCTTTTTAATTGTAGAAGGAATTTGGTTTGACATTATTTTTTTGATTGCTAATGAGTAATAATGTTCATTATTAATGCTTACTGGGGAAGGTAAATCTGATTCATTTATTTCTTTTTGACCAAATAATCTTGGCAATACCTTTTCAGATAAAATATTAAAATCTTTTTCTGCAATGCCAGCACCTTTTAATGTATCTACGTTTTCAACTACTGAATCCATTGCAGCAACAGAAATATTAATATTATGTAGAGTTAATATATTTGAAAGAAGAACTGTTTCAAATCTCTGAGATCAATTAATATCTTCGTCTTTAAGATTAAAATTATTTGTATCCTCCATTAGAGATGAATAATTAACTTTAGAATCTTTAAAGTAAACATTAAATGCACTAGTTTCTTTTTGTGAATTTTCAAGAGCCTCTAATTCATCATCACTTGCGTCCTTAGATGAAGGATTAATTATCGGGTATATATTGAAACTTGATAAAGGTAGTGACGGATATAAATCATTATAACTGTAACTATTATTATAGTTAATGTTTCGATAATAATTATCCGACATGTTCTTTAATGTTGAGGGTAAAATAGAAGAAAGTGTTAGAACAAATGAAGAAACGAAGAAAACTAATAGATAAACTCCAATATCTTTAATTGATGAAGATATTATTATCAATCTTAATTTATTAAGAAATGAAAATCTATTTTTTAATTTACCTAAATTCAAAATAGTAAATATTTTAGATACTTTTGCACTTTCAGTTT
The DNA here is from genome assembly GCA_015342105.1 of Leptinotarsa texana. Lineage (NCBI taxonomy): Eukaryota > Metazoa > Arthropoda > Insecta > Coleoptera > Chrysomelidae > Leptinotarsa > Leptinotarsa texana. The sequence goes on along the minus strand of WOGN01006677.1, from coordinate 86 downwards.
TAGAAAGTAATTTTAACGGTTTTTCTTTGATTCTGACAAAGCAATATAGTCAAACTATTCCACCAATAAGGAAAACAGAAGCAACC
>WOGN01006676.1:431-12295 GCA_015342105.1 Leptinotarsa texana | reverse complement strand
GTTAGTATTATTGTATGTAGTTTGTATTTTATTAACTGACTGGTCCATAAAATGTAAATTTTCTTAGTGACTCAAAAATAAATATTATTATTATTATTATTATACCTTCTCTGTTCTTCAATGTTTTCTTCCAGTTCATCATTTTCATTTCTGTCGCTATTAGAATTCTCTTGTCCTTCTGCTTCTGTTGGTGTTTCTATTTCTCTTTGTTTATATTCCTGGTTGATATCATTATTATATTCCATCTCATTTTGGGGATTTGCTTCTGTGTATACTCCTTGTTTTTCTTGGCTTCCATTTTTTCTGTTTTGTTTTACTTCATTATGAGATTTGTTGGTATTATTATAATGTCACGAAGTATTTCTACTTTATTTTTTTGTGGTATGTAAATTCTATATCCTTTCACATCTTCACTATATCCCAAAAATATTCCTATCCTATTCTTGGCATCCCATTTTTGCCTTCTTTCTTGTGGAATATACACGGAGACTCTTGATCCAAAAGTTTTGAATATATTGGTGTTTATGGCCTTTTAGTACCATAACTCATAGGGTGTCATTTGTTTCTTTGAGCTTACTCCTGTACGATTGAGCACAAAAGCAGCTTTATTAATAGCTTCTGCCCATAAGTTTTTGTTTAACTCCTGGCCTTGTATCATGGTATGTGCTGCTTCTACTAGGGTCCTATTTTCTCTTTCCGCCCTTCCGTTCTGCTGAGGTGTGTATACTATCTTTGATGTCTTATGCCTTTTGTTTCTGTAAGTTCTTTGACTTCTTTGTTCAAAAATTCAAGTCCATTGTCTGATCTTAGTACTTTCATTTTGTGACCTGTTTCTCTTTCTGCTAAAGATATATAGATCTCCAAATGTCTTTTTACTTCGGACTTATTTTTCAAAAAGTACACGTATCTGTAATTTGTGAAATCGTCTTTTAGTAGAAGAAAATAGCGGGCCTCTCCCAGGGATTCTTGCTCCATGGGCCCACATATGTCTGCATGTACTAACTGCAATGGTTCTGTGGCTCTCGATTCGCTCTCTTGAAACGGTATTCTATGCTGCTTTCCAGTTAACCACTGTTTACATACAAACTTTTCATCAATGAAGTCAATATTATTTTTCTTTAGAAATTGTTTTATGTAGCCAACATTTTGGTGTGCTAACTTGCAGTGCCAATTGATTAGGGTATCTGTGGTTTTTGCACTATTACATTCTGAGAAAAATGTTTCACTTTCATCTTGAAATGGACTTTCTTCCGTCAAGATATTTGCAAAAATTTCTGGATTATTTTCTTGAGAAAAGTGCATTTTATATAATTTATTTTCTCTTGTCGCTATGGCTATAACTTCACCCTTTTTATTAATAAACTCGCATTTTTCATTATCTGAAACCATAGTATATCCTTTGTCCAATGCGCATCCGGCTGAGAATAGATTGAATTTTAATTCTGGTACGTAGAGAACATTCGACAAAGTCGATTTTATCATTCTTTTTCCATTAGATGCCCAAAGTAACACTTTTCCTATTCCTTTAACTGGTACATTTTCACCATTTCCTAGTTTCACTTGTCTGCTCGTTTCAATCTGTTCTATACTCTCGAATAGTTTGCCGTTATTGCACATGTGCTCACTTGCTCCAGTATCTAAGCACCAAGTGCTGCTTTCCTTCTGGATTTCTGAATATACCATGAATGCATTTGTTTCGCTAGAACTGCCTGCCTTTTCCCGTTTGAGGTTGCTTCCATTCCTTTGGTCTCTATTTTCCATAAACCAGCATTCTTGTATTGCATGACCTTTTCTTTTGCAATTCGTGCATTTCTTCGTTTCTTTCTGAATTTTGGTTTTCCTTTTTCTTGAAATAGCATTGCTTGGCCAAGTGACCTACTTTTTGACATACATGACACTTTAGACCTGTTCTCTGGGGTTTATTTGACATTTTAGTTGCTACGTAGGCTGTACTGCTTTCTGAAGATTTATTTCTCTCCTCTTCAATGAGCAGTCTTGAGGTTAACTCATCCAAGGTTTGTTTATCCAATGATAATTCTTCTCCAGCTTGTTTTAGCTTACTTTTAATTGCTTCTAAGTTAGAAATGAATGACGACACCGAAGAATTATTGCCAAATTCCAGCCTGAAGAACTTCTGCTGCAAAAGATGGATGCTCACTTCCGATTCTTTGTCATACACTGATTTTAGTTTTGACCACATATCTTTCGACGATTCACAGGCTAAAATATGTGTTAGAGGTCCTTGCTCCATCCTTGTAACGATTATTTCCTAGGCTTTTGCATCACTGGTGTCCCATTTTGTCTGGTTATCTACAGAGAGGGTTGGTCTTATTGATACTCCAGTTACTATGTCATAATAACCTCGACTTTTAAGAATTACTGTTGTTTGAAATTTCCACACTACCCAATTGTCTGCATTTAACTTTAGTGGTATCTGATTTTCCATTTTTAGTGAATTTTCTTGCTGTTTTCCTTTATACCTTTCACCTCTTTTATTTTTGGCGATTTTTCTTGGTGAATTTGTGAACTGGGCCCATAACCTGTAGTTTGTACAGAGTTAAGGAAGTTTTAATCAACGCCAAGAGTTGTTTTTAATTATTTAATATATTACTTGAACAACGGTTCAACCACAGTATACGTTCAACTACAACTTCTTCTTCTTCTTACAAAGAAATCATCAAAACATACAACTATTTTATATTTATGACAAACAGTGTTGCCAATCCTAATACCAACTTAAAATAGATTTTTCGTTGCTTTTCTTTATTAATTAGGTTATACAATACATTTTTATGTTCATCCATCCAAGAGTGCTTTTTAACAGACAGTATTTTTGGCTGTGTTGGACAACAAGAAAAGAAGAAGTAGAATTACTTTCCTTCAAAAAAGAGTTGACAAAGTTGAATAAAAATAATACCGAATATGGACAGAAGACACATAACAAGTATCATTAGGACACTGCAGTTGTAAACAAAATTTATATCGCATAAGGGTCAGTGATAGTCCAAACTGTGAATGCGGACCATTAGAGACAATAAATCATATCTTTTCAGAATGCCCAATCAAAAGTATTCCCGGACAAGATTTATATCAAAAATTTATTACAACGGAATAAAAGCACCGTTCTATATGTTTACAGTACTTAGAAATTTAAATTTAAAAACTATTAAGGACATAACACAATTTATGCTACACAATCAAATTAAAGTATAAAAGAAAGAAAAGGTAATTGTATCGTTTAAAGACAAACCCGTCTAAATTTCTATCTATGATATGTGAAAATACTAACAAACCTACACCGACTACAACAGGCAAAAGATAAAGCAAAAAATAACAAATAGAGCAAACGAAGAAGAAAGTGAGACAATAAGGAAGCAGTCTGCATAAAGCAGGACAACTGCAACCCCGGACGAAGCTACTGTTACATAAGTGACGTGTAACAAAACTGACCAAATGCGCCTGCTCGGAAGCAAGGGCCAACCAAACAGAGAGAGAGAGAAGAATTCGTCGTTTTAAACAGTTCCGCTTTATTCAAAGATAATGGCTATTAAGGATTGTGGAATATTTATTAAGAGAGAGCTTGAATCTGTTGGGGATGAAGAGGTTTTTGAAAGAAATATTATGAAATGTGAAATAAGTGAAACGGAAATGGTGAGTGAATCTGGAAAATATGATACGATTACCCATAACTTCGAAGAAGAAGCTGATATGGATCAGATTAAAAGCGAACGTGTCATTGATGTTTACCATGAACCCAAATCAGAAAAAGAAGAAATAAGTGAAGGTCCTCAAAGTAAGTTCCTTGATATTCAGGTTGAAGATATCACTCAGAATTCAAAACCCATATTTTGCTGTAGTACTATAGCAAAATATGGGTACTATAGTCTAAAGGTGTTTTTATATTCAGTAATTTCCCAATATCATTCAATATGTTCAGTTGGTTTCAGTTTTATTGATGAGTTTTTGTTGCTGTGCTATCCATACTGGAATGAATATTCCCGTAATTTTTGTGTTTTTGTTTCCTCCAACAGTTGATACTTTTCATTCCGATTCAATTGACAAAATCTTCAGAATCACATCTTTTCTGCCTCCTGTGGAAAGCTTGTACCACTTGTAGACATTTTTCTGTACAATCGAAATGCAGTTTTTTATATTAGCTGGGAAAGGGATCAAACATTTTTTCGTAGGTGAAAAATTTAGTTTTGGGAAAATTTTACTTAATGGGATACTCACGGATTTTTGCGATTTTTTCTGTGATGATACTACTTTCGTGAAGGTAGGAATTCAGAACACTTTTTATTTTTTGTCGCACTCGATTAGTTTTCAAGATATAGCATGTCAAAGTTTGTATGATGTCATATTTTACCTTTTTTTATTAAGCAATAAACGATTGCAATTCACATATTTTTAATTCAACCCATGTATTCCATATCATCGCACTTTTTTCTATCCCTTTTCATTCACTTATTGCCAAGTATCTTGAAATTAGATTGAAATTCCATAATTTGTCACATGCTAACTGAACCTAACCTAACTCAGTCTAACTTTACTTTATAATTTTAAAAGACTATGTATCCTTAACATCTAATCTGACCTCCAAATTCTAAAAGGAACGTATTTTCGAATATCTACTTTTGTAAAAACTATGTTTTCTCAACATCTAACCTGACCTTCAAATTCTAAAAGGAACGTATTTTCGAATAGTGAAACTTATTGCAATTTATAAAAAGTGATTTGTGTGCTCCCACGGATATAACCTATAAGGTTATGTCAATGTGTGCACCTGACAAATTATGGAATTTTTTTCTAATTTCAAGTGATTGAAAAGGGATAGAAAAAGGTGCGATGATATGGAAAAAGTTCTGTTAAATAAAAAATATGTGAATTGTAATCGTTTATCGCTTTAAAAAAAAGTCAAATATGAGTCATAGAAACTTTGACAGGTTATATCTCGAAAACGAATTGAGTCCGACAAAAAATAAAAAGTGTTCTGAATTCCTACCATCATATAGTAGGTATCGTCCCAGAAAAAATCGCGAAAATCCGTGAGTATCCCATGAAGTACAATTTAGCCTTAGTTTTTGCCAACGTTTCTGACCCAATTAAATTCATCATCGGGGCTCAAATATTAGTTTATCCATGTTTAAAAAAACAGATAACATAGGTATGAAAACGAACGAAAATAAGGACTAACTACACAGACACATTTTAATTATGTCTGTTGTCTGTTATATATATTTTAAACATTATTTTACCATTGATGAACTGATATTTGCGCCCTGATGATGTATTTATTAAAGTCCGAAACGTTGACAAGAAATTAATTTGTTCATGTACAAAAAAAAAAGTTCGCTTTCCCAACTAATATAGAAAAACAGCATTTAAAATATTATTTGGTTCACCAAACCTCGCAAAGTTTCTGTACATTCTTTATGCCTCTCACCAACAAACTAAACATGCTGAAACTGTCTCGATGCAAGTGTACCAACATAAAACAATCGCTAATCGAATGTACGTAGTCTGTGAAATTTGAACATTCATCCTATTTTTTGAACAGACCTCGTATTCTCTTTGTTATTTATACTTTTTGTATTGAAAAATACTAGAATATTCATAAAGGTATCTTCCTCTAATCTGCATTCCTGTGAGAAGGGTACAACTGTTGTTCCGTCTCACTGAACCCATAATACAAAATGTAGCGTGTCTCCAGAGGCTCCAATAATTTCAATACATCTTCTGAACACTTAGTGACTTGACTATTGTCAAACTTAAACCAGTCCGTTTCGTCTTTGGCCAAGGCGTAATAATGACAAGATTCAACGCCAGAACCGCCATAAATTACATTTCTCCTTAGTAGTAATAATTCATTTCCCCTTGAATGGTTTTACAGTTTATTTTTAAATTTCCAATAAACTTTTGAATTTTTCATTCATGAAACTTCAAGAAAGAAAAATATATTAAGAATAAATATACGTTGATTTATTATTACTCTGTTTAATTGGTTTGGATTGAAATAGTTTGTTTAATTATATATTGGAATTTTTATTTTTAGTTATGGTCAGTTCCATACACATTACAGAATATTCAATAACTTTGTTTCACAAACTATTTCAAAAGTAGAACCCCAAGAGGTTACTCCTTTATGGGGGGTAAAATCGACAGTAAATGAGTAAAAAATGAATATTATTTTCAAACAAATAATTTTGTATAAATTTGTAATTTTTTCACAGATTCTGGAAACGTTTTTGTTAAAATAGAGAATGAAACAGTCATCGAGAAGGAAGAAGAGAGCTTCAATGAAAAGAAGTCTTCAGCGTTATGTCAAAAGGAGTTTGGCACAGCAAACGATCATATTGTGAAACCATTCCAGTGCAAATTATGCTCGAAATCATTCATTTTGAAAAGTCATCTGAAAACACATGAAAAATCTCATACAGAGGAGAAATCATTCCAATGTAAAATATGCCTGAAGTCATTTGGAAGAAATAATTTGAAAAGCCACGAAAGAATTCATACTGGTGAAAAACCATTTCAGTGCAAGATCTGTCTCAAGTCATTTATTCAAAGTAGTAATTTAAAATCACACGAAGGAACTCATACTGGAATTAAATCATTTCAGTGTAAAATCTGTTCGAAGTTATTTTCTCGGAGTACTAATTTGAAATTGCATGAAAGAACCCATACTGGTGAAAAGTCATTTCAGTGTAAAATCTGTCTCAAATCTTTTGTTCAAAGTAGTAATTTGAAAACACATGAAAGAACTCATACTGGAATTAAATCATTTCAGTGTAAAATCTGCTTGAAGTCTTTCACTGTAAGTAGTAGTTTGAAAAGACATGAAGAAACTCATACTGGAAAAAACCTTTTCAGTGTAAAATCTGCTCGAAGTCATTTTTTCAGAGTGCTCATTTGAAATCTCATGAAAGAATCCATAATGATGAAAAGCCCTTTCAGTGTAAAATCTGCTTGAAGTCTTTCATTCATAATTGTCATTTGAAAGTACATGAAAGAACTCACACTGGAAAAAAATCATTTCAGTGTAAAATCTGCTCGAAGTCTTTTTTTCAGATTACTAATTTGAAATCTCATGAAAGAATCCATACTTGTGAAAAGCCATTTCAGTGTAAAATCTGCTTGAAGTCATTCACTCACAGTAATAGTTTAAAAATACATGAAAGGACTCATACTGAAAAGAAAACATTTCAGTGTAAAATCTGCTCAAAGTCATTTTTTCAGAGTGGTAATTTGAAATGTCATGAAAGAACCCATACTGGTAAAAAGTCATTTCAGTGTAAAATCTGCTTGAAGTCTTTTATTCGTAATAGTAATTTGAAAACACATGAAAGAACTCATACTCAGGGTTGGCAGGATTAAACCAACATGCTTGAAACCAACTGGTTTTTGTAAAGAAAAAACCTGTTTTTTTATTGTTTTTTCTATGTTGATATTATTCTAATAATGAAAACTACAGCTCAGTAAACTACAAATAAAAATTTGATATTTAAATTTTCAAATCAATATATTTCAAATTATTCTAATAATTAAAACAACTGGAATTTTACACTGGAATTATTTATATTTTTCTTCATTTTGTTATCTTAACATAAATTTAAAAAATCCAAGACCAGTCATGATGGAGATCACTTTTGGGTGTCTCTATATCAATTTATTATTCAACAAAGTGGTTTCCCTGTCGCATCGTTTGCTGTGAGCGACGGTGCGGCGATTAGGCGGCTCAGGGGATTCCTGAGCCGTTGAGCAGTTGATCTGCTATTCCAGTGTAAGTTTTATGGCACCATCTATTTATTTTACAAATTAAATGCTTGTGTAATGATTATTAAATTGAAAAAAAGAGAAGATGTTAGATTTAAGTGGAGGAAGACGTGATTTAGTATGGAATTCCTTTGTAGTATTAAAATTAGCGGTAGAGAAGGTGAAAGGGCAAAGTGTAAAAAATGTAGGATAACTGTAGAGGGTCAGATATCAAGAAATAAGAATCACTTAGAAAGGTAAGTGGTTGAAGGTAAGAAAGGAATACTTCAATTGCACTGTATTTAAATGAACATTATTAATAATAATAAAAATAATATCGTCTTTATTATCTTCTGATACATTTAAAGCAAATCAATCAGGTACAGTTCATTTATTACATGAAGATAAAAGGTGAAATTCAATTCACATGATGACAAGTCATCACTCAATTGCTATTCCACTTAAATTAACATTATCAATTTTTTACATTTTTGTACACGAATAATTGTATTGGCCTATTTCTTCACTTGGTACAAATTTTGACAAAGTTCAAAGTTATTTAAAATTTGACATGTGATGTAATCACGATGAGACATTTTGATATTCCTGGATTTTTAAAATTTAAGATAGTAGAAGTAGAAGCACGACAAAAAGAAATAAAACACAGATTTTGTTTTTTAATACTACATAAACTCACAGTTGAATATTGAGTTTGTTTCTTAATACCACATAAATACCACATAATGCTACAAAAAAATAGTTGAATATTGATTTTATTTTATCGTCCCTCCCCCTTTTTGTATATTGTATATTTGCGAATCTATTGCAGAAATTTTTATAAAAGTATAAGGGGAACTAGAAGACATTTTTTCATGTCTTATTTTTTGCTTTTTTTAGCCCTATTTAGAACTTGTACGTTTCATAAAAAAAGGTTAACTTTTGTCTTCAGATAAAGGAGAAGCTTCATCAGGGGCTTCTCCTTTCTCTTTTTCCTCTTCCTTGTTCTTTGTTTCATCGGAGCGAAACAATAGTGCAGGCACTGAAAACAGAGATGCAAATATATCCAGACCAAGTACGTCTTCTAATCACCAATCATGTCAACTCGTATCTCAAAATCGAAAAAGACGTAAAACTGGAAGTTCTGAGGAATCCTTTCTTATCAAAACAAGTTCAAACCAAAAGGAGGCTCTAGACAGGAAAATGGCACGTTATATATTTGCTACAAATTCTCCATTTAGAGGTGTTGATCATCCACAATTTATTTGTCTCTTAGAAGAACTTCGACCTGGTTACAAGCCACCTAGTCGAAGAGATATAAGCGGACACTTGCTTGACAATATTTATGATGAGGAAATGCAAACATTTCGCGAGTTTATACAAAATGAAGTTGTTAGTTTAGGTCCATAACGATCCCATAGTGTGCTTTACAGTTACCACAAAGTCTGGTGAAATTTATTTATGGGAAACTTTTGATATGTCAGGCCATGCTCATACTTCAGATTATTTTGAGTCAATTTGGTTATCGCACTCGCTTACTTCTTTGCGATCCATCTAAATCATTTGACAGAGTTTCACATGACATATTATTGAGAAAATTTGAAAAATATGGTATTAGAGGCATAGCATATGACCTAATTCTTTTTTGACAGACAGGGTGCAATATATATTGTATAACAATGTAAAATCTGATACTAAAATTGTTAAACATGGAGTACCTCAGGGATCCGTACTTGGCCTCCTTTTATTTATTGTATTCATAAATGATCTTCCTACATATATTGATACCGCAGATGTTTTTTTATATGCCGATGATGCAACTTTTGTCATAAGTAACCAACAAGTGGGGAAACTAGATCAGTTGTCATGTGAAACACTGACAAAATGGGAAACATACTTTAGCGCTAATGTTCTATGCTTGAACGCAAATAAGACTCAAGAAATAACCATTGCAAATAGATCCCAAATGTCTGACGGTGACAAAGATGTGTGTCTATTAGGATTCCACCTTGACAACAAATTGGAATGGACATACGACGTCATTATGTAAAAAGCTCTCAAGGTGTCGCTACGCATTGAGAGGACTAAGGAGTTTAGTTTCGAACGATGTGCTGAGAACTGCATATTTTGGCATGGCTCATTGCCACATAAACTATGGAATACTGATATGGGGTGCTTCCTCACATACAAGTAAAGTATTCATTATCCAAAAAAAGATAATGAGATATATAGAAAAAGTTGAATCCAGAATCCTTGCTAAACCAATCTTTATAAAATGGGTCATACTTACATTACCTTCCATGTATATTCTAGAAGTAGCATTGTTTGTACATAAAAATAAATATAATAGTGGCTCCAGGATTCGCAATTATGATACAAAAAAATACAACGATATCATCAGGCTACCGAAGATGCATTACCAAAACACAGCCATAAAAATATATAACACTTTGCTTAGTGAGTGGAAAGACCTTCATATCAAAGAATTGAAGTTCAAAGTAAAAAATGCACTTGTCACCCAAGCTCTGTATAAGATTGATGAGGTATTCAATCAATTGTTAGTGGATCTAATATATGTACCTATATGTGTGTGTATATGTGGGGATGTGTATATATGTGGGTATATGTGTATATATGTGTATTTATATTGTGAGTCAACTATTGTATTGTGAGATTTTTTATGTACTCTTCGTATATTTTTATATTTTCAGTATGACGTACCTAAGCAAATTTGTCCATGAAAAGTAATCAAAGCTATATACTCGTTTTATTTTTAATCAGCACGAGTCAAGATAAAATTGTAAACGGAAAGAACGAGTATGTTGTATTTTCGAAAAATATTAAGGATTTTTCTCTCCTTGAGAGAAAAAAGCTTTCGTCTCCAACACTTTTTTTATAACAATTAGGAATATACTGACATGGCAGTATCATCCTTTAAATTATTTCATTTTATTGTTTAGATATTTGTTTGAAATGAACCCATCTTTTAAATTTTTTGTAACTCCGAACAAGGATTTTTGTGTTTATGACTTGCCAAAGATGTAATTTAGAATATATAATGGTTAAATAAAGATATTTGCTGAAATATTCTTTCTGTTTCAGGTATGGGGGTGCCATGGCTAGCCCAGGTGCGTTGCTTGCACTTGGCCATATTCGGCTTAGCTCTTCTACCTCTGTTCCTGTGCATCTCATACCTCAACTCCAATCAGCTCGACACGACGGCAACTCCAATGAAAAGATATGAATTAAGACTGATTCCAAGTAATGTCAGTCAATCCGAGAAGCAATCTCCAGCCGCTCGACATGTTAGCGAAACGTCGGAAGTGTCTGCACCTCCTGCCCCCTCACACATCGTGAACGGTACCTCCAGTAGTGGCAATAGCCAGGGACCAGACCTGACCAAGGGAATAGCTGCTGAAATAATCTACGAATCTGGACACGTAGACCTGAATTCTCAAATATGTCCCAATCTAGGCAAAAACCTGAAGCTCTTGATTGCCGTGACCTCAGCCCCAAGTCACGACACTGCCCGATTAGCAGTGAGAGAAACGTGGGGTCACTTCGCCATAAGAAAAGACATAGCCATAGCTTTCATGTTAGGAGCCACATCGAATCAAACGCTTAATGACAAAATAGAACAAGAACAAGAAATTTACGGTGATATTATAAGAGGAAAGTTCGTTGATACATACGACAATCTCACACTGAAAACCATATCAATGTTGGAATGGGTGGATAATTTCTGTTCGAAAGCTCAATTCGTACTTAAAACGGATGACGACATGTTCATTAACGTGTCCCGTCTTCTTGCCTTCATTGCAAAACATAAGCCTGAACAAAGAGCAATATACGGCCGGTTAGCCAGCAAATGGAAGCCTGTTAGGAACAAAAAGTCGAAGTATTATATATCTCTACAGCAATATAAGCCGCCAGTATTTCCAGACTTCACTACTGGCCCTGCCTATTTATTCCCAGCTCAAATATCCAAAGAACTCTATGTAGCATCTTTAAATTATACCTATTTCAAATTGGAGGATGTGTTTGTGACAGGAATTGTGGCAAATGGATTGAAAATAAAGCGAGTGCATGCTCCAGAATTTTTGAACAAACGGATT
>WOGN01006675.1:1934-12295 GCA_015342105.1 Leptinotarsa texana | reverse complement strand
CTTGTTAAAGATGCCCTTGCAACTAAAGCGTACCACAATCTTGATGAATATTACAATGGAACTTTGCTGTGATTTAATATAAGTATTTTTTGCTATATACTATATATATATATATATATATATATATTTTATCTTATTTTATTGCCATATGTAAACTTATGTTCAAATTGTGTATATTTGTTAGTTACATTTTTTGAAAGGACTTTTTTATACAAACTATTTTGTCTATAAACTACAAAATTAAATTTTATTTTCTATTGTTATATTCTACCTATTAGATATGTGAACTTAGTTTTTTCTGAAATTGTGTTTCTGGGTATTTGTATTTTTTAATTGTTACTTTTCTTTTATTCTTTAAGTGCTTTACTCGTATATACCAGATTTTTTAACAAGCTTTGTCGATAAGATTGTATTTTCTTGGACAATAAAGTATATGTCTATCTATCTATGAAATCGAGATTTACCTGTGTAGATGAACAAGAATGTAACATATTACTTGATCTTGGCATTAGTAATTCTCCGAAATAAATTATTTTTTATAAAACAGGTAAATTTTCCTCAATCTTTCGCACATATACCGCTTTTAGAGTGCCCTGAGAATTTTCCTGTTGTGCTTGTGATGAAAGTATCAATTCATCAGATAAAGATGTGCCAGCTGTCAAAAACTGACTGAAGTTTCTCTGATATATTTGTTGAATATTTATTTGTTTTAGTCTCGGCTAGATATTCAAGAATTTTTTTGTTTTAGTCTTTTATCCCCTGAATCTTAATTCTGGAAAAATTATATCCGAAAGTTTTTTGCTGACTCCTAGATTCATCTGATTAAATATGTTTTTTTCTTCCCTTTCATATATTTCAGGTTTTCACGTTGTCATTGTATTGTTTCATATCTTTGGAAAAACATGTGGAATGGTAGGTTTTCGTATCTAAGAGTAATGAGAATTTAAGATAATGGTATTTATTTGGAAGTCAGTGGAAACATATTGATTTCTATGATGAAGCTGACAACAAAAATAACATAGAAGGTAGAACTGAAACATCTGGCGTGAAATGAATCCAAAACAAGGTTTCTTCATATCTTGGAGATGCCAATTTGGTTGGTGAAACGCATTGCATTATTGCATTTCTAGTTATTGGACGAAAAGAATATGACCGAAACTTTCTGAAATCAAATTACTTATTCATATATTTTTTGGTGCGTCTAAAACGAGTGGAAATTTCAACTTTATCTCAGTTTCCAGAACCTTTCAAGTAATTCCTGGCTCGCCACTTCGTAATTGGCATTTCAACTGCTGGTTAATAATCATAATGTGGGCCCGTAACTTTATCCCAGAAGCCTTGTCATCCTCTACTGGAGCATTCACCATTATATGATGAGTTTTGTGAAGCCAACACTTGTTTTAGTCAGCCAGGTTAATAATATATGAGACTACTAATTGAACCAATTGATGTTTTATAGATTTATAATTCCTGTCCTATGTGTTCCCTGTTAACAAATTACCTAGCAAATATAAATAAATTAACTATTGGGGATACATCGCATTCGAGGGAAATTTAGTACCTATTTGCTCCTCTATATAGGGTATGAGTGAAATGGAAATAATAATTTTATACTGAAGATTTTTGGCTTTATCAAATATGGAATGTGATGAAAATTGGAGTAAGGATTTATATGAATCCTTCAATTTTAACGGACTTCATAGGAGCATATAAAGAGTTTCCATGTATATGGATAGCGTCATAGGATATCAACGTACTTTGATGTACCCACCATTAACATATTAACGATAATAATACGTCTTAATTCCCCATGGAAAGTACAATAAAAACAAACAAAAAACAATATGAAAATGAACTCAGCCTGGAAATATCAATAATAGAATAATAATAACATCGCTCTTTTTTCGAAAAAGAAAAACTTGAACTTGGTTCACAAAACAAATGAGAATTTAGGCAAATTCATTAAAACAATAAAAACGAAACTCCAGTGTCGAATAGATTAGGTGCTTTTCTTCAATGTACCCTCCCTTTTTATTTTTTGAACGGGTCAACTCAAAAAATTGAAATTTGGGATAATGAAATTAATGCATGAATACTTTATATTGAAGTGAAATTGACTGATGAAACTTTCAAGATGGCGACTGGGCGCCGCCTGGGAAAAAAAGTAAATGGAAAGGGAGGTCTTGTGACACATCTTTTTGAAGCTCCTAATAAATGCTTCACATCCCTAGAATATAACGTCAATATCTTCAACTACTTCAAAATGGTGGAACTTTCAATAATTGCCTGAATACATTGACATTCAACTACATAATGTGAGGTAATAAGCTTGGGATCAATTCAGAAGATGCTCAAAATAGTTGCCTAGAACTTCATGATATATGAACAGCCTATCCGATATTTCACGCCGAACATTTTCGAAAACAGTAACCTCAATATCTCCACAAATATTTATTATTCTCTGCCGTGGATCCAATATTGAAGCATGTTCAATTTCGTTTACCTTTTGCTTCAAATAGCTCCATAAAAAAAGTCCAAAAGTGTAAAATCTGGCGAGCGGATTGACCATTCTGTAGGACCTCGGTGGCCAATCCAACGACCAGGAAACATAGTATCCAAATAGTTTCTTACTTTTCTGGAGGAATGTGGTGGTGATCCATCTTGTTGGAATACAATATCCATATCGAAGTCATTAGGATTCGCTTCGACGATTTCTGTGATGAGAGGGTCAACAGTATTTTCCAGCATATTCAAATACAGTTCCACTGTTGAATTTTGAATAATAAATAGAGGTCCTATAATATTCGTGTATAACTTCTTCATTCAAGAGTTTGATTTTTTTCAATGTAATTTAGGTATGAACTGATTTTTAATTAGTTTATACCTGTGTTATATAAAACTAATTAGGTAGAATTTAGTCGGTATGCACACTTCTTAGAAAGCTATTTTTCAATGAAACATGTTTTGCAGTATTGTGAACTGTGGTACTATATGAATTTTCATTAAGTATGGGCCAACTACATCACATAGGAGGTAGAGTTTGTAGAGTGTAGACTGTCCAACACCCTAACATGAGGAGCTTGGAGGAGATATATATTTAAACGATTTCCACACTATGTTCTTTTCTTCAATTTTCATCAAGTAAGGGGCTGGTGTATTCATAATTATGAGATTAACCTGCTCTTCTATAATTCAGGCAACATATACACATTCTAGCCAAACTTCAAATGACAAATCAGATCATTGCATTCGTGATTCAGCCTCCCATCATTGATAAGACTTCTGCGGGCTGAAACAGTGCTGTTTAATGCTAATTACGAAAACATTTTTCTTGGGCTCTACTTAAAAATGGATGAGATATCTGAAGAATGTCACTTTTTCTAATCTGGCGACGTTTCGAAAATTTCATTGATACCTTTAGGATATCATAAAGATAAATTGTTATAATATCAAAAGACGTAAAAATGGTTTTCTTAAGAATTTGATTCCTTTTCAAAAAAGATGAGAAACATAAAACTTCAGGATATCATAAAGATAAATTGTTATAATATCAAAAGACGTAAAAATGGTTTTCTTAAGAATTTGATTCCTTTTCAAAAAAGAAGAAAAACATAAAACTTGTTCTCATCAATTTGTTAGTAATCGACCTATAGAGATGATACAAAATAGTGATATTGCATGTAATTCACGAGAAATGTAGGATGCAAAATTTTAATTAACGCTTGCGGTAGTGAACATAAATCAAATGACGATACACAGATTATATTGGATTAAATTTAATTGAGATATTCATAACATTAATAAAACAGATGGAAATATTTTTGATTTTCATCAGCAACAAAAACCGCAGCAAGTCAAATCCATTCTGTGGTCGGTATTCCGTTATAATGACAAATATTGGAAATTTCATTTGGAAATAAACGGCAAAGAATGAACGATCTGAACATAGGACATGAATTATGATGAAACATTTCATCGATTAGATGTAATTTAATTTTTTCGATAACTTTCTTTCTAGCCATTTTTTGATATGATGAAATATTTTACAGGAGAAACTTCAGAAGAGGACAAAATATGGAAAAGAAATAGTTAGGTTCTAAAATGACACCAAAAAAAATATGAGAGTACGAGTAAGATAGAAATATCTATCTTACTCGTAGGTAATAGAAATAGGAGAGTTGGCTGTCCTTGTTCATCTTTCACTGCCTGAACCACTGTGCATGCTGTTTTTGGCAAGTGCATTGGTTTGGGGTGTGGGGGTTGAGTAAACCGGCCATCGGATGCCTTCTTACACGTAGCCCCGCTGGATACGGGAATAACAGAATCACTTGTGGTTCTGTTATTCCCTAACTAAATGGCATCCCAACGATGGAATAATCCTAAGATGTGTGTATTCGTGCCGATATGATGAATGACAATGAGCCTATCAGCTGTCTCTACGGAACCTCTCGTCGTAGAATCACCTTGTCACGGTAATGCGGGGCCATGCCGTGATTGACCTTCTTTTCCTAGCTACTCGTGGGAGTTTTATGGACAGAGTAAACTTGAAATTTCTTTATGACGCTGAGTCTATAGAGGAGATGGATGTCGATCTTACGACACCAACTAACCTCCCTGTAAACTTAGATCTAGATCAGAAGCGAATGTACACAGGAGATGGATGTCGAGTTTACGACTCCAACTGACCTCCCTGTAAATTTAGTTCAGGAACGAGTCTACAGAGGATATGGATGTCGAGTTTACGACTCCAACTGACCTGTCTGTAAATTTAATTCAGGAGCGAGTCTACAGAGAAGATGGATATCGAGTTCACGACTCCAAGGGAGCTTCCAGTAAATTTAGTTCAGGAGCGAGTCTATAGAGGAGACGGATGTCAAGCGAGAGCTTCTCAACTCCCCAACTCCTGATCCAACAACTGAACCTTTGAAAAAAAGGTTTGGTGGTGCAGCCAGGAAACGACTGAGTCGTCTTCTCAAGAGAGGAGTACCTTATAAAACCGTCTTGCACCAAACTCTTGAGCGGCGTACGCAGAATCTGTCTCAGGTGGGAGAACAAATCCCCCATGAGCAGGTTAGCGAACGTTTGCGCTCAAGTGTTGATTTACCAAAACCAGAGGCGAAAAAGCCCTGCACGGCTACATCTAAGGCACCGTCAGGTGAAGCTGACGTGCAAAAACTCTCATATGGGAAGGTTGTCGTGGGTATCAAGATGGGAATCTTGCAACTTGACTATCCGGCTACCTCATTAACAGGGTATATACTTTGTGCCTGCCCCGCTGGGGATCGAATCAGGTCTTTAGAGTTCTACAGAGCCGTACTCTTACCATCTGACTTGGAAGACCACTCACCATACAAACTAATCATATTCGTCAAGAAGCTGGGTTTATTTGATTGAGTGTGAATAGGTGTGAGGCACAATAAACCCTTGCGGGTTGCGGTGGAGGGTCGAATTGACCTACACACTTTAGACCTGACCTAACCCAACCTAAGATAGAAATAGTAGGATAGAATTATTTATGATGGAAACTCTCGATAGGCGAGTAGTACTAGGTTCATTAAAGTGGTTCAGAAAATGTATGATAAATGTACAAATTTTGAAACGATTGTTTTTTCAAGGACGAAACACAGAAAATTATTTAAGCTGATCTAAGAGCGGTACCTGTGCGAAAGTAGCGATTCACGTTGAATTTGAATTCCTGGAGATTAAATTCATTTGGAAAAACGTTCTCAGCAAGTTTACCCCACATAAGCGCAGTTCTCCAAATGGAAGAGTTCGACGTGTACTGAGTTGAAACTCAAAACGATCAGCAGCCACAGTCCGTCACGGTGGAATCAAATGTGTCAAGTCACTTGATCATTTCCTGTAAAAGTATCTACAGAAGAGAGACAAATTTTGAACCTTTCTTCGATGTTCCAGACTACCAAAGTTGCAAGTGATGTTCGCGTTTCCAATCAGGCGAATTATTCTTTTGAATGGAATCCAGCAGCTTCGGGTTATGCTTAGAGGCGGAGCTCCATACATGTGAACAATACTCCAGAGAAGGTTTGATCTGAGCTTTATAAACCATGAAAAGTTGCTGAGATGTGTACAGTTTTCTGGTTCAGAACAGTATTCCAAGCTTTTGGGAAGCAGCCTTTGCAATTTCAGCGACATGATTGTAGCAAGACATATTGGTGTCCATTTTAAACCCCAACAAACCTATCGAAGCAGAAAGTGGAATTGTTTGTCCTGACAGTATAATATCCGGTTCGAAGACAATATTTGTATAAAACCGATGCCTGGGTTTCCATGGCATTGAACGTAACCTGGTTACTTTCACCCCAATTCGATATCACCTTTAGATCCTCATTTAAATATGCAACCTCCTTCTGCTGGTGAATATGTGCATTTGCAGCCGATATCCTGGAATTCAAATGGAATGACGATACGAATGTGCTGTCGTCAGCAATGCAATATACTGGATTCTTGGTTTTTCTAACGAGTCGTCGATGTACAATAAAAAGACGCTTGGAGACAATACGGATCCCTCGGGAACACCAGCGTTGATGGTGAAAGTATTCGAGAGATAACCAAAAGAGATATCCATGGATCATAGAATAACTTCCGTGACCTCAAAAATCACAAGTTACTGGATCATTAGAGCTGAAACAAACATGTAGCCACGGAAAATTTTGGAAATGGTCTTGAAGATCCTCCCACACAGCAGATCTGTAATGTCAAACTTTGCGTGGCTCAGAGTGTTCCCCCCACATTTATCGGTAATTCACTCAACACTGAAATGAGTTTGTGGTCAGAAGATCCCTAGAGAGACCTTACGGTGACTAATGACTGTGTAAATTTCAGTATTGGTTGTTAGGCATAGATCCAGAAGACTAGCATATTCTTCATCACAGTAAGGAATCCTGGTTGGCTCATTTATAAATCTGAGTAAGCCCGCTGCTTATTGAAAAGGCCACAGCTTCGCGACCTTGTTTGTCGTTTTATTTTGAAAATCTGAGCCATTCAAAATTGAGGTCATTGAAGTCACCAAATATGGAAATTTCGGAACCGGAATGATTGGTCTGCAGAGAGTCGATGATGTTTGCAAGTAAAGAGAATAGTGTCCTATATTGTGGTATTGCTTGGTGGTCACTAAACGTAGAATATGAGTTCACTGATTTTCTGTGATATAATTCCCAACCACATAACTTCAAAGTTTTGGGGTTCCAGCATTCCCTCCCGTTTACAGAAGAGATCGCTTCTGATAAAAGGAGATATTGTAGAGTAACGTCTGAATCGGGAATGAAAATCAGCCAGGGAACAAAACATTGACGGGTTTGTTGAAGCACTGATTTTGGTTTCTGTGATTGCAAGAATATTGAGGACTATTTGTTTGCAGACGTTGGTGCACTGAGTTTATATCTGAGTTGAGTCTTCTGATTTTGCAGCAATCGATTTTGGAGTTGCTAGTGGGCCTCTTAGCAACTTCAGATACCATGCTATTTCCTTGTGGACTGATGTTAGAAGGACCCTGCTGTCTGTCAGATATAACGGTTTTTAAATGAATTCTGCAGGATGATGCCCTCGAATCAGTCCCCACCAGGAGATCCGATTGGGGAGCTATTTCACCTCCGGAGTATTTTGACCCTAGGAGCGTCACTATGCATTTTTTTTATATTCCTACCTTAGAAACCAGAAACATTTGTGATAGTTTATCACCAGGCGATTCCGGTTGGGACCATCTATAGCTGTGGAACTTCGTTCGTTCTATAGCACCACCGAAGATGTCTATATCTTTAGCCAAGACGTGTAGTCAAGTGCGATCCATTTTTAAGGAGCTGTTTGAAATACGCTTCTCTCCAGATATAAGAATATGCGCTGATTCTTTGGGCCTACGTTTTTCATAGTAGGATATTGAATGGAATGAGAGAGAATGATTTTAAAGATTTTGAAGTTTCACCAATATAACTTTCATCACAGGAACAAGATATGTTATGAATTCAATTTTTTGTTCGTCCTTCTATGGTGTTTGGTTCTGTTTGTGTGATTATAGACTTCAACGAATTTGTTGTTTTGTAAGAAGTTCTAATAATGTCATACATGAGTATATTTCCAGTTCGTCTTATTCTTTCAGACTGTCATGGAATATAAGGTATAACTTTGGTTATGAAACGTGTCGTTGGTTGTTGAGTTCGTGGTTGTTGAATTGTTGATGCTGTTTGTAGGGCCAATTGATTCCACATTTTTTATTTTCTAGAGCATTCATTGGTAAAACTTTGAGACCACTGAAAGTTCGTAAGGATGAACATCGAGGATCAAAATTGTCAAAACACATTTGAAAATCAGATGGTGAACATCGAGTGGAATGGAACAGGACAAGAATGATTACCAATGAACACCACTCTTAGAGACGCGAGCTCAAAGAATCCGCATATATTCATACATTTGGTACAAGAAAGGTATGGATGGTGTCAAAATTGCAACAGACTACTATAAGAGAACAACTTGTACTAAAAGAATGATTTGAAAGTCTATCAACACTGACATATCTAACATTTCACTGTGTTAACGAATCGCTTCAGATATCATTCATAGGAACGCACACAATATAATATATAGAAGATTAACGACATAAAATGTCATGGGTCACTATTATCTTCTATGACGTCTCCATAACAAATATTTGGAGTAGAAACTGGATAGGAAATAGTAAAATTCAATATTTTTCTCTCGTGTTCATGTGAGAGAAGTTGTTTCCAGAGGACTTTTTTCGGTTTGTATCTGAAGGTAACTTTTGAGCATGGGATACAAACACATCTTTGTTGAAAGATGAATGTTACATATCATTCGCATATGTAGGAATTCGAAGCTTCAGGCCGATTTTAAACCTATATTATAATTATGCTGAATTTGTTTCATGTTAATTTCAACTTCAGTTTCGAAATTAACTTCACTTTATTCTATTTCCAATGAAAAACTAGGCCTTAAATGATTAGACGTCAACATCATTCCTTTTTTAGATATATTATTCCAACAAACAAATTTTGATTAGACTGAAACTAGTTATCCCTATTATTGTAGCTGCATGCGACTATAGAGTGACAGGGCTCCGGAAGCCATCAGGTCTGCCGTGCAATCATTTCCGCCCTGCAATTTCCTACTGAATTATTTGTAGAATTTTGCGTTCCCTGATGACCCGACATCTGTTAATGATTTGCCCTAATTAACCCACACCGAAGCACCACGTGGAGCATTGCAACGTTAATAGATACCACCAATAAATTTCAAAATAAATAAATAAATGAATATATATGAATATATATATATATATATATATATATATATAGGGTGTTGCAAATTAATTCGATCCTCATCATTGGGATCTCGGAATCTCGAAGACTATAAGAGATACGAAGATGGTTGAATTGGGGCAAAGTTGCGCATTAACCTGACTACCACACACACATATATTCAAGTGGTTCAAACAAATCGAAAATATCATGAACGGTTATTGAGATATAAAAAAAAGTTCTTTCTATCTTTTTCATTTTTCTTTTTTCCCACGTTATTTCAAAACAATTCTTCTTAATTTGGCGTAATCAAATTTCGAATCCAACGTTTCGTACTCTCAGGGTCACTTCCACTTCATTTTTTTCAAAACGAACCTGCATATTTTATGACAACTTTCCACGCTGAATTCAACGATACAATGTCATTCAAAGTTGATTTTCAGGAGATTTTGACCTTTATCCAAAACTCTTTAGATCGAATCTGTATTGAATTCATCTTTAGTTCTCTCAACAATATGCAATACATTTCACTCATCTTGAACTGAATGGAACGTATCAGAATCAAAGCAGGAAACAAATAATAATAATTTACCCATTTCAAGAGAAAAAAATAATTCGTAATGATCAAACGAAACTGTCATTTATTTGAAAGAAAAATTCAATCATTATTCGAAAGTAAATGATAATCAATGAAGTAAGTGTTCGATATGGAACTTTGGAACTCAAACTTCCTATACATTTTACCGAGTTACCGTGTTAGGAATCACACGGTAACAGGTAAGACCTCGTTAGTCCTTAGCTCGCACAAGTTTCTCAACTTCTGAGAGTTGTTGTTCGTATGGAGGCGACAGCTGATTAACGGAAAAACAGATTTAAACAAATTGTGTGCGGATGGTTTGTGCTATCTTTAAAATAACCCAATATTGGATATACATAGAGTTATATTATTCGTTGCTACTTTGGAGCTTACTGATTCACCAATTTTTTCCAAGTCTTCAAATTTGAACAGGTATTTCTTTATATTTTTGTCATTTTATTCTGGACATAATTTGGTTTTTCCATAAATTGCTTTCCTCCTGCCCTATTTAGTTC
>WOGN01006674.1:0-12295 GCA_015342105.1 Leptinotarsa texana | reverse complement strand
CGCCATAAAAAATACAATAATATTATAATGTTTTGTCAAATATCATATACCATTAGAATACCATAAAAACATTCATTCATTTTTATAAATGAATAGATAGAAAATAAACAAATAAGGAAATGAGATGTGAACAATTTTAATATAAATATCACTGTCTACGTAAATTGTAAATTCAAAATATTAGTTGGTGTTGAAGTCAAATGATGAGAATTCGTCGATACTATGAAAAGCGTTTTCCAAGCAGATATTCTTCATATAATTTGTAAACGAGGCTTTAGTTTTTTATGTCTTCTGGTAATTTATTGAATAAAATAGAACCATAATAATTTTTTGAAAAACGGCAGTGAGATCTTGTGTATTCAATTTTAATCTGTTGTGATTGACTGGTGTTATGTGAATGAAAATCGTTTTGAATTAGATAGAAGTGAGGATTTTTTTTACATAATTTATATACGAATAGACGTGAAGAGAAGGTAATGTAAATATTTCATTAATAATAAATGTTGTTTCAACGTCTTCTTAATAATTCAGTTTGAAGATAACTCGCAAAACTTTTCTTCGTAGTTCAAACACTCTTTTTGCATGAGTCGAGTGCCTCCAGAGTACTAGACCAAAAGACATATGGGACATTAAAAGTGAACGATAAGCAGTGATAATGGTTTCAATAGATGAGATGTCCATTAAGTGTCTTATAATATAAATGCTCGTTGCCAATTTTGCAAATAAAATGTACAAGAGAGCTTTGAATCCATTTGGAATGCAAGAAATTTAATCGATTCATTTTGATCTATAGGCAGTTGATTGTGTGTAAAAAAGTATTCTATTTTAATTTATTATTTGTCAGCCATCTATTAGCATTCGACTCTGCTACTTTCATTTCTTTAACTATAGCCTCGTAGTTTGTATTTTGGAGCGTTAATGATGTGTCATAAGCAAATTACGTAATCTCAGAGTCATCATCTGTCTTGAAGTCAATCACATATATCAAGTATAGAATTGGTCCCAAAACCGAACCTTGGTAGACTTCATTTTTTATTTCTTTGGTAACAGATGCCTTTCTATTCAAAAAAACGTATTGTCTATGTTCCGATAGATATGATCTAACAAGCTTGATTGAGTTTTAAGCATGATTTCATGTGGCACACAATCAAATGCCGCCTGAAATCCTACGACGATTTTATCTACTAGCTGCATTGCAGCGTCTGTGGTTGATTTTCCGTTCCGGAAACCAATTTGGTAATGAGGAATGATGTTATGTACCTCAACAAGGTGTTCTACTGACCGTGATTTTAGAGTAGCTCCAAATATTTTGCTGATTACAGGAAGTATTGAGATGGGTCTCAGTTTACACAATTCTTCGGCATTTTTCTTTTGGTATTGGAATCACTTCAGTAATTTTAAGGCAATCGGAAAAAGTTCCGGATTTAATTGCTTCTTTTATCAACTTTGTTAAGTGTGTGATTATGTTATTTTTGATTATTTTTATTAAGAAGATATTTAGCTCATAATAGTCAGCACTAGTTTTATTTTTCATTTTATTTATCATATTTCTAGTTTCTTTGAAGATTACTTCCCTAAATTTAAAGTTTGGGAAACAGTTGAAATTTCCTGGCAATGGAGAAGTTACATGTGATTGGGTTTGTACTATACTGTGATATATATCGTCTGCTTTGTTAATGAAGAAGTCATTTATCTCATTTTCGTTTAGTTTGATTTCTGTCTGTTTTTTTGTTTTGCCCCTCTCTTCATTTATAACATCCCAACACGTTAATATTATTCGAATCCTTTATTTTCCTGTTATTAAAATCTCTTTCTGTGATTTTCAGTTTTTGATTGTATCCTTTTTGATATTCTTTTTTTAGATTTTTTCTATGCATAATGTTAGAAATTTGTCATAGTTCTGATACGAGCTGTAATTGATTTTTCATGGTTTAGAGCTCATTTGTGTACCAGTGAACGTGTACGATCCAAAAACTGCAACAAAAAATACAGGTCCGTATTTAAAAATTCAAAGATGGGGTGGCCCAAGTCAGATGACATCCTGTATAAAAGATTCATCGATATTTTCTGAGAGCCCACATCAAGTGCCAATAGCAAAATGTGGAAAGAATAAAGAAGATACAGGCAAAAAATTTATTTGGGATTTTTTTTGTTTTTCCTGTATATCTCCAGAACAGCATTGAATAAGTCTCTAAAATACGAAACTTTGCCATAATTCTACCGACACATTATCTTTTATTGTTTACGAGATCCCTATGCACAAAAACGAATTTGAATAGTCCTGTATATTTTACCTAATATAAAATATTGAGATTTTTATCAATTTTTTAATTATTATATTCAGTAGAAAAAGTAGGAAACTAATTATGCTTTATTATCTGCAAACATGAAAAATGTCTGTTTTTATTTTTTAAAGAATACAAATTGTACCTACATTGAAATGGTCTTCACAAACAAAGCAAGTTGTCTTTATCGACAACTCTTTAGGATCACGACCTGCTGCCTTCAACCAAGTCCTTCTTTTATTATATTCAAAAGGCACTTTCATGAACGTCTTATTTGGGGTAGACACGGTGGTACTGGTACAATACAGCACCAAACAGTATTTGTAAACCATTATTTCTCTTCGAGGAAACTGCAAAATGCACAACTTCAGGTTAATTCACTGTCCAGAGTGTCCAGCATTACCCCAAAAATTACAATTATTAAACACCAAAAAAGATTGACAGAACTATACCCAGCGTTGCCATGCTGATGGGAAATAAATGAAATAACAGAAATGTTCGCGACAGACACTAAACACGCCTACGTGAAAGAGACTTATGACGTCACTAAATTATAACATATATTTTTGGTAGGTGCGATGGTGTTTGAGTTACTATCGTTCCTTGAACTACGACTTCGAAACAATTATACATATGCTGCTGTTTTTTGCTATCAAAAATACACTTAGGTCCAAAAATAATCTTCGTGTCATATAAAATGTACAAGTTATTTAGACATGCGATGGAATTGGCTGATATTTGATGAAAATCCATAACAATAGCTATAATAAACTAATTGCCAATTTCCACATTAGAAAACAAATTTAACACAGGAAGAATTCAATTCTATTTGGTCATTCAGTGAATTTTGCAAATTCCCAAATCTAGTTATTTCCAAACGTTCTAATAGATTGAGGTGAAAACATTTCCTTTCCAAATTTAATATGTTATATCGTTGACTCAGTCTAGAAGTTTCCAACAATCAATTGGTAAACCTTTTGATAGTAGGTACTCTTTGTTGGAAAACTTAATTTAAAGATAGAATTGGAACCTTTGGTAAAATGAATCTAATGAAACATTTTGTAAACTATATCAGAACAAAAGCACTGTTAATCGAATCGCGCGATTCGCTAACCTCAGGAGATGAGGTAGTATTCGTTGATGTGTTAATTTGTCGTCAACTAATTTAAATGTTGTTGACTAATGCTACTTATAATTCCCTGGTTTCTACTTGTAAGTACAACCAGTGGAATATCGGTATTATTAGTTAAACATGTTTTTGGGGTTGGCCCACACGAACAAACAATGCATGTTTGTCTCAAAAAAGTCCTGAAAATCATATCTGGTGTATCAGGCAGACAAAGGTGCATATCAATTCAAAAACAAAAATGAATTTATCCACGTGTTCGATTGAGGAAGCATGTCTTTACTAATGTTGTTGTTAGTGTGAACATTGTTTTATCATGGTCAGTGTTTCAATAAAGATGATTTTAACGAAAAAATATTCAGTTCATTGTGAGAATACCGCGATCTGTCTCGTATATTGCTGGCTTGATCATTTTCAATAAACTGCCTGAGGATTCGAAAGTTTGCTCTACTTTCCCAAATCTCCAGTGAAAACTGAATTTTTAATATGTGATGTTTTATATTGTGTTACCTAACATATTAAATAATAAAGTTTCTCTTATGTTTATTTAAACTGGTTTAGCTATCCAATACTTTATTTCAAGAAGGGTTAGTTGGATAAAAGGATCAATGTTTCTTTCAAAAAAATTATTTTCTTGCCAACGTTTCAAATTTGATTGAATTTTTATTCAGGGCTCAAAAAGGAGTTTCTTCCAGTTGAAAATATGAATATTTTAAAATAATCATACTAGATACATAACAAAAATGAAAAAAAAAACACTAAAATAATAAAATTTTCAAATTTCATGTCTGTGTAGTGTTGTAAAGAAAATTTAACATTTTTATTATTTTAGTGTTTTTCATTTTCATTATGTATCTAATATGCACGTCTGATCATTTAAAAATAGTCATATTTTCAACACGAGACAACTCCTTTTTGAGCCCTGAAGAAAAATTTAATTGAATTTGAAACGTTGGCAAGAAAACAATTGTTTTTTTCGAAAAAAAATTGAATCAATTATTATTACCATTGTAGAAGATTCGAAAATAGATATAAATACGAAAGATACAGAAAAGCATATACGATTTACGTAGTATGATTATGAAGTTAATAAATATATTGGTGTTATATTGGGTTGTAGTGAGGGGTTTGTTTTACTCATTCAATTGACTGCTATGTGAAACGACGGTTCGAGCCCACATGCCGGACGATCGATATTCACTGCTATAAGTCACACGTTGAAATGTAAAACCTCGTTAATCCTCAGCTCACACAAGTTTCGACTCTTGAGGGAAGTCGTTCGTTGTGAGCGATAGTTGGTTAACGGAAAAACAGATTTTTTCATTGCAATAACAGATTTATCTGTATTTTTTTGACAAAAGATGAGAGTTTTGGTGGTTCTTCAAGTGATACTGTGAAAAACAAGCTAATATTGCACAAATCTTCAGGTGTACAGAACTCTTAGAACACAATAAATTTTATGATCATTTTTCGTATTACAACGAGATTAACACAACCCAATTCAAGAAACACTTCACTGTGATATTCTTACTAGAGTTTTACAAAAGCCCAACATGTGTTTCGCTATACCACAGCAGCCCAAAATTGATTCAACCACTTGATGGACATAAAAGATTAACAGAGTGTGGAAATTATCAAACCTTTAATTTTTTAACTAATAATATATTAGATATAAACAATACATAATTTGATGTAAGACAATAATATATAATTGTATAAATGTGACTCTCAACACATTGAAACGATCTGAATAAATTCTACGAAAGCGAAAATAACTTGGTTATTATCTTAAAATATACATATAAAATCTCTTTTTTGTCCAGTCCAATTGTCAAACAAACAAGGTAAATTTAGCGCCAAGATGTAAATCTTAGTAATTACCAAAAAAAAGCCTGACCCATTACCACTAACTGGAATGCAAAAATATAAATATAAAAAACAATAATTTACAGGAACAAATCTACTAAAGCAAACGTCAACAGATAATACACATTTTTAACTTAATCGGCCAGGCATAAATTCCTGGTCATTTGTTTCAACTGCACTTTTTCTTAGAAAATATTTTACTTAAGTTTACATATTTTTGTTGGCTGATAACATACCTGAAGTGAAAACTTAGCGGTTTCTCCTAATTCTGGAGATACGGCCACTTGAAATTTGTAACTGTTGAAAAATCAACTATTTCAAGAACTCACTTTTGATAATAAGAACTTATCATTTTATGAATATTGATATTGTGGACCTGTATTTGTAAATTTCAAATGTTTTCACAGAATAAAACAGTTCTACTTCAGCAAAATAATCTAAAATTTTTGGTCATGTTCTAAATGATACAGTCATCTACTAGAGTTTTTGTTTTTATGAGAATAAGGTTTGTTGATGCAAGCCAAAGGCAAGTGTCGTAAATAATTCAAGTGAAGAACATTCCTAATCAGAGTAATACAACTAAATGTCATAGTGAAAAGTTATCAAAAAAAGATTTTAAAAATATTCCCTGTTTTTGTGATTTTTTCAATTTCAAATAGTTTTAAATTTGAGTGAAAAAAACATTGAGATTTGACTTGACCCAAGATTGAATTCAGGACCACTGGCCGTATGGGCTTTAGTGCAAGTTTTGACTTCAATTTGTGATCAGGAGACAAAAATACACAAGTTTAATTAAAATAGTTTCAAAATCTAGTGCAAACAAATATATTCCAGACCCCCCATTTCACACTACTTATCCTTTGTATTTATAACTAAATTATTGGCATTCATTGTGGTGGTTGTGACAAAATCATCATTTGAGCTGAAAGAATCCGAATTTTCCACTTTGCTTCTCTTTATGGGAGGTTCATGATCTATCGGCACATACTCGTCTATGTCAGGCTCCAAAAAGCCCTTCTTGTTGTTGAACCCCCCATAATCATAGCCACCATGAACCTCTTTCTTGTCTCTCTCCAGAAAATTCTTGAAGGTGTCCAACACCCGCCCAAACAAACTCTTATTAGAGTTGTTTTTCTCAGAGAGAAGTCCGTCGTACTTCTGACCCATTTCCTCTAAGAACTTAGAGACCTCCTTCTCGGTGGAGTTCTCAACGTCGATTTCATCAATGAGTTTTCCCTCATAGTCCTCATCGTCTTTGAAAATCAAGAACTCCTCCATGTTCAAATTATCATCTGTAGCTTGCGGACTCGACAGTAAGGATCTCCTTACTGAAATTTGCTCCTGATCTTGGGGCCTTTGCTTGTTTTCAAACAGTTTCATATTCGGCAGAGAAACTAACAGAGCAGAGAGCAGAACAACCATCAGGCAAGTAGACGGAGTTGCTTTGGAGGTGGTAGAATTACAAATGAGGGCTTGTAATTTGTTGACGTGAGCGATCAAAGTCTTATTTTGTTTTTGAAGAGCCCGTACTCGCTGGAGCAAATTTTTGTTTTCTTCCGAACCTCTTTTCACCCTCTCTTCCAATCCATCTACGTATTCCTTTTTGCGTTTCCTGGAGTCCTGAGCAGAAATCTTGTTTCTGATTTTTCTTCGGATTCGCTTCAATTCACGTTCTTCGTTTTTGGTGAGGGGATGATGCGAAGGCAGTTGTATTCCTTCTTTGGCTAACAGTCTTTTTTCTTCCAGGGTTAAAGAAAGGGGTGGGTACTGACTCATAGGGGCCGTAACATTCTTATTACCAGATGTTGGTTCAATTTTACGTTTCCTCATGTTGCCGGTAAAAGCTGCAACTTCCTCGGGTGTGTTCAAAATTTTAATGCTTTTTATGTTCAATGGAAAGAGGACAGTCTTTCCATTATTTGAAATAGGTTGAACTTTTAGAATCTGAGGTTTTCCTTTCAGTGGACCGGCACTTTTCAGGTGACTAGCGTTAATCAAAGGTTTTGATATGAATTTTTTGTTATTAGGGTTTTGTATTAAAATCTGAGTTGTTTTTTTCTGAACTGGAGTACTGGGAGTGGTTGTGGGAGCAATTTCTGGCTCTGTTTTGATGAACTGATCGTCACTAGGCCCGATTAGAGACATCAACAAGGATTCATCAAATTCATTAACACTATCTAAAATTGTTCTGGAGTCCTCAATGTTTTCCATATAAGAACTATTCTTATCACTTTCAGAAGTGTAGCTTTGAGGGGAAAGAACTTCGTCCAAGTGAGAGCTGGCATCGCTGGATAGATTTATATCATCCTCGAATTTGGAGAAAAATTCATCATCCATATTGTTTTCCAGGGAGAGAACAGAGTCGAAGAACTCTGAACTCATTAGTTCGGGATCGTCGCAATTTAAGGAAACGTCCATTGTTTCCATATCACTGTTGGCTTCCTCACCGCTGGAATTTAATATATCGTGTATGTTCATTATTTATTTTACTGAATCTTCACATTCATACCGAAAAATGTGCTCACAACAATTTAATCACGACATTACTATTACTTACTACGTCACCAACGTCAATTTTGCGTCAATCTGTCACTGAGAACTGGGTCAAGTCAAAACCACTAAACCACAAAAATAATGCTAAATTGTTTTAGCATTATACTTGTGTCAGAACTGTCAAAACATAAAGACTGCGATTATGCTGAATATCAGCTAAGTCAGAAATTAGTGAAAGGAAAAGCATACGTTAGTACTTGATTTACCCTCTAAAACAACATATGCCATAGAAAACATAATTCTTTGTTCTTTCTATATCTTGAAGATTAATTGGAAAATGGTAAAACAAAATTCAACTTTCGAAACTTAGAATAAGAATGTTAATTACTTTTTTTTTTTAAACTACACCTCTGATTTGATCTTAACAAACAAAAGTTTGTGGAGATCAAATCGGAGGTGTAGTTTTTGAAATTATTATGGATCTTCATCAAGTAACGGCCGAATCAATCAGGAAAAAAATGGTAATTACTTGCCTACAATGCTTTGATTATTGGGAAAGAAATTAATCACTCCAAAAAAATATAATCCCTTCAAATCAAGCTTTGATTATAATGTCAAATTCTCATAAATACCCATTCAAATATGTTTATTATAACAGTTGGGATGTAATCAAACTTAGAATGAAAATTCAAAATTTTCAATTGAATTTTCAACATTTGTAATTAAAATGGGTTGCCATGTTGCCAATACGAAATAACTGTATTCTATTTAACGACCTTCTTTGGGTATTTTCACCTTTCACAATCTGAAAAATATGAAAATTGTAATAGAGAACTTCATACAGGTGTAGTTTACCCTGATAAGTTACTGCATAAATTCAAATTCTTTTCCACAAAGAAAAATGTTCTATTCATTAGTAACTTGTCGTATTTAATGATTTTACCTATCAAAAAAGGGCTTGAAAGTTATACAATACTTATCTTAATGTTTCAGGAGCCAAAATCTGCCTTCGTTTTCTGAAATGGACAAAATTTAAGTCAATAAATCGGCCAATAAAGTTAGGCCATCTTAGATGGCCTAACTGCAGATATATCAAGTTCATTGGAGACAATACCTAGAGCAAATGTGTGTATATTGTATATTTAGTCTATTATAAAAATATATAAATTTTTGATTTATATATTTTTATAATACTAGAAACTCTAGTATTTTACTAGAGTTTCTTCAATATTTTTACCATCCAATATTAAATTGTCAAAACCAAGTTGGATGTCAATAAATTCGGTTTAATCTGAATTGAAACAAGAGAAATTTGAGTCACATAATCTATAATTGACTTTCACCGGGTTTCAAGATAAATACTAACTTGTTTTATGATAATTATCATCTGGGAATATCGTAGATATAATAAAAATAGTACAGGCTCCAGAGAAGACTCCTTCGCAATCCCATAATTCACTTCAGTATGATTAGAAACGTCGTTGCTAATTTTTACTATCGGTTTTCTGTGTATATGTTTCTAGAGAGTATTTCTAATACGTGATAAATATTTCTTTTCTTTGGCGATGTTACTGATCTACGTTACTGACTAATGTAGCCAGTAAGAAGTAGGATGTAAGTTCACTGTGTAGACACAGGTGTAGATATAGATAATTCATGTTAAATGTTTCTATGACGCAACTGTTGTTTGTAGACGCTAGTATGACCTGTCTGCTTTAAAAAATAAAATTGAATCACTAGAATAAAATGTCAAAAATTAGGCTAATGTCAATTTAACATGTTAGGTAGATTTTCCTTTCAGTTATTGAGAAAAATTTCAAACAAAGAAATTAGAGTTTGTAATTCATGCAGGAGTTATTCGAGAAAAGTAGGTAGCAACAGCAATGGTCCTTACAAAATTGTGAAACATGAACGACCCGAAACCAAAGGTACTTACAATACTGTTTATTTACTTCATTTTTCGTGATGCAACAATTCACTTGTAGATAACAGCAACTTGGTGTGGCGAGATCCAAATTTCGAATTACTCGCCTCAAATGGCTTTCCTCTTTTCCTTAGAGGAAACATTGGGATCGCCTGGTATGATAGCCAAACAACAATCAAAACTCATCATGAGTTGATCATGGAACAGTTGGAAGATGTATTTATACTTGTAGAAAAAAAAAGTGTAAACTACAGTAAGACTTTTTGCAGGCCGCTGACATAAACGATGGAAACATGATGTGCAGAGTTCAAATGTGTCCTACTGTTTTACGGGAAACCGTCAAAGATTTGTTTCCATATAGAACGTTAGAAGATCATTCAGAATTGTCTGTGGTAACCATAACTCTGAAGCCAAATATCAAGGACATGAGGAAAAATAAGGAATTAGAAACTGAGAGATTAGCTCAATTGGTGAGAACTGTTATGCTACCAGAACCATTTTGGATTTTTTACTCTCGATTTAATGCAGACATCTTAATAAGGGAGCCTTTAACAAGTCCAAAAAAATATTGCAAATTCAAATTTTCCAAAAATGAGGGATTTATGCTAGCAAAATACAAAATATTTATGTTGAAGCAAATGCGAAAAATTAGGGAATATTGAACAAAATTAATCTAAAAATATGGTCTGAAAAGGAGTTGCTGTTAGCACATTTTATTTTTTTTAGTTTCTCATAGCTGCAAAAAATATTTGCGACAAGCTGAGAGCATCTGGCTATTGGGCAGACTTCATAAATCCCTACTCTGGTCGACCCTACTTTACTCCATCTTCATTGGGTGGATTGTACCAAACAGACGAAAAGTTCAGATGTCTCGATTTCCAAATTTTTGAAATAAAAGATTGTAAAGTTATATCAACTGAGATGAATGCTCAAAAACATTTTATTGGTAAGAGTTTCAAATATGGATAAGTATTACTTTAACTTTCCATTTTTTTTTTTAGGAAGTTTGTTTACTAGTGCCCCTTGCAAAAAAAATAAACTAAATTCAATATTCACATAAGGAAAAATATGAATTTGTGCAGATATAAATAAATATCTACATGTTATTTCAGCAGAGCTGTTAAAATTGGAGAAGTGAAACATGACTTTTTAAATTATGTTGTCTTTTTTTGCTACAAAATATTGAACTTGAGCTTCATGTATATAGAATACAATTGGAACATTACATAGCTAACAAATTTCGAATAACCATGAAGCTTCCCAGGTGGCGCAGGAATTTATTAAGATTGAATACCCAGAACACTAGTCTAATGAGCGAGGAGCAGATGAAACTCGAGGAAAAAA
The DNA here is from genome assembly GCA_015342105.1 of Leptinotarsa texana. NCBI lineage: Eukaryota > Metazoa > Arthropoda > Insecta > Coleoptera > Chrysomelidae > Leptinotarsa > Leptinotarsa texana. The sequence continues at coordinate 1,257 of WOGN01006674.1, read as the reverse complement.
ATTAGGAAACAACTCTTTGGGATCAAATTTTTTTCAGGGATAGTGTTCCTAAATTGTTGGAGGTGTACCACAAAATCATTTTGTTAAAAAGTACATGTCGATAAGCTTTAGAGATACCCTTTTGGAAAAAACTATAGAAATGAAATTACCTTTTTCGCCAGGAAATCATCTGTAGAGAATAGAAAGAGATGGCTTACTAAAATGTTTACCACCTGTGCTTACTTTTCATCTACTAGCCATACAGAGTACATTTAGTTATGGCTTACAATTGACTCACTTTTGGCTCTGGTTAATGAGAAAATGCAAAGGAAATAGAAGAAAATAAGATCCTTTTAACTCCCGGTTAAGTCTAGTACTTTCCCGTCAGTGTAATGGATAACTATAGTTGTGTATTTTATTTTGGATCCTAAAAAGTAAGAGGATACATTCCACATTTCTTCTGCAAAATGTTCTGATTTGAAAATAGTCTACAATTTGAACTCGAATTTTATGATATTTTGACCATAAGGACATCTAGATTTCCCAATTTGAATGTTAAAGTCAAGGAAAACATTACTATTGTAGTCACTCAAGTAGTCATCTATTAGTCAATTCGAAATATCAAGAGTTGAATTAAACTCGAAATTGGTAAATTTATTAGTGTGTTTTAGCGATCTTTTCAATTTTGAATATTTTTTTAGTAGTACTGAACATATTTTCATATATAATTTAGCAAAAATTTAACCTGTTACTTTGTTTTTTATTCATTTTTGCTAACTTCCTTATGGCAGTGCTCTCTAGAATATTCTCATTACCACAAGTTGTCAACCTAAACCAACTAGTTCTATTGGACAAAATATTGTAATAACAATATACGCCACGTTAGTGTTGACGTCACATGTTAGGGAAGGTTATGGTCCTTTATCTAAACAAAGCATTCTGTCATCCGATTTTGTTAGTTTTTAGATATTTTAGTGTTTTTTAAGAGGAAATTCATATTAAGGTATGTATTAATCTCTAATATAGAGTACACAATCATTTTGTACAAATTTTGACTAAACTGAACTACCATTTCAAATAATTGAATAATAATCATTCTTGATAACCTCAAATTTTATCTTAATGATAGATCTGAACCAAGAGCATATCAAATCTAAACTTTTCTGATTTGAATTTGTTTATATTTTGAATGTATTGTGGAACGAAATCAATATTAATTGATATTAAATATTTTTTTACAGACTGTGGTACAGTGTCGGGTACCCGACTGCAAGCATT
>WOGN01006673.1:0-12296 GCA_015342105.1 Leptinotarsa texana | reverse complement strand
CCCCATACGAACGACAACTCTCAGAAGTTGAGAAACTTGTGCGAGCTAAGGACTAACGAGGTCTTACCTTTTAACGTGTGATTCCTAACACGGTTATGTTGATGAATATTGAACAAATCAGTTGGTCTCATATTATAGTTATGAATGTCGGAATTTTTAGTAATGTATACTTATTTCAAAGTATTTCTAGCAAAACGGTGTACAAGACTGTCTTAACAATCTCCTGATTATGCTAACTTTTTTAGCGAAACAAACGTCGAGAGACGACAGCATTTTTGTTCTGGTGAGAAAGAAGTGCTTTCAATAGATTGCAACTAAATCAGCGTGAAAAAGGCTACTTTTTACCAGTTGAATCATTTTGTAGCTCGCATGATAAAAAAAGTTACACTGGTGGTGATACAATTTGAGTCAGCCGGTATTCAAACTTTATACAAACTTGCAGACTACATCTTATTATCATGAAAGGAATAATCTGTTAGACACCGGTTGTGATTACCTACACACCATGATTTTTAGGCATTTCTGCAAAATTTTGTTTTTAATCGTATTTATACTCAAATGATAAACTTTTATTTTGTACTGTTTTTTTTTATTTCAGCACATAATGTTGTTAAAGACAAGGATAATATTGAAGAAGCAATGCACTTTTTGCGACAATGTGATTTAATTAAAATTGAAGACATTCTACCATTCTTCCCAGATTTCGTAACAATAGACCATTTCAAGGATGCTATATGTAATTCATTGAAAGTATGTATTTGCATTGAACATTTCAATATTATGATTTCGTGAAATTTATTTTTGGGTGATTGCTCCCAAATTCTTTATTTTATTCAATATCAATGATTATTACTGGAGTTTTTTCCCAACACCAAACCATTATTTTAACACCTCGACACGTGTTTCGATCACCAAGTGATCATTTTCAAGAGGAAGATCAAAATTCCTCTAGAAGATGATCACTTGGTGATCGAAACATGTGTCGAGGTGTTAAAATAAGGGTTTGGTGTTGGGAAAAAACTCCAGTAGTAATCATTACTGCATCAAAGGTTCCAAACAGTGCATCACAAGTGCTCAATATCAATACTTTTATCCAGCTTTTTTAACATTGATACCTGTTGAATTCATTTCCGTCTTTTCCTTTTTTTTCCACACTTCCACACTTTTCTGAATCTTCATTTTCTATTATGTCATTTTTCTTTGTCATAATGTTGAAGATATCTATCATTTTAGTTGGTTCTTTCTAGCTTCAATATTAACTAATTGAAACCAAAGGCCAAAGCAAAGCTTTGTGATTCTAAAGCAGGCGCAATGTTTTGACTCGCCATAGGTCTCATCAGTGATGCAGGGCTTAACCAACAATGCATTGCTGGACACATTCCCACATCCTCCCGCATACATCTCTATTGTGTCTAGTAGATATTTGAAACTTTTTATTCATTCTGTTGGTTCTATTAATCATCCTAACTGCATTTTCATTATATTATTTGATTGTTTTTTCTATTGTTTTTCCCCAATCTTGTGGGTATCTAGTTGTTTGACTCAGGATATTACAATAATTGGTACATTGATTAGAATGAATAACTAATTATCAATATTTTTTCAGGAATATAACCAGAATATTCAAAATATAAAAGATGAAATGGAAGAAGCAACAAAGTCTGCAGAACAAGTGCGCGATGAAATACAATCATTTAGGAATCATTTCACGTTGATAAATAATACAGATGCTTGTGAAATATGCAACATTACTTTGATGATAAAACCATTCTACATGTTTCCATGCCACCACAAATTCCATTCTGATTGCTTGTTGAGTGAGCTGTCGCCATTTTTAGGTATTGACATGAATCTTTATTTGTCCTAAACTTTTATATTTTGTCATACAGAAATATCCCTTTATTAGTTATTGTTCTATCAACTCTTATTTTGTGAAAATCAATGGCATTATGTTCGTGAATATTGTAAGAATCAACAGACAGAAATTTCGTGAGATTGAATCCATTAATAAGTTTTTCTAGAACAGAAGAAAAATGAAAATTATGCCGGGCCTATATCAGGATATTGAAACATTCAAATTCAAAAATAGATATACACATTCTGCTGAACCCCATATCCCTTTAAAATTGCATGTTACTTATAAATTTTCAACCAATTTGGTTGAACTCTTATCAAACCAATTTAAATCCATCCCCTCATCATTTTCTTTCTTATGTCGTTTTCTCATTTTATTTGTGATTCTTTTGTGAACAGATTTTCACAGTTGTGGCATGTTAAATTTCTTGCAGTATAGTTCATTTAAAAATGTGGCTTCCTGAATTTCTCTGCTTTTGACACGTAATGGTTCATTCGACCATTGTGAAGCCAAATTTACATCTGTGGCAGTCAAACTGAGCTCAAGAAATTTAAATAAGTTCGAGTGCAAAGTTGACTCATATCTGAGTAATATTTTTTCTTGTTAGATTATGATCAGACAGATGTTTTTAGTTACGTTTTTTAATCTTCAATAGGCTGAAAAAAAACAAAGCCAAATTAGCGGATAATCTGCTAGAGTGTAATTAACGGCAAACTGAAATTGTCAGTGTTCAAAAAAAAACAAAACATGGTTAGGAGCATGTATCAAAATTTGAGTCAAAAATGTATAAATTAGTCGATTATCAATGAGTGAGCCAGACTTTTCATAATCTACCAGATGATGGTGAAAACTGTTGCATCAACAGTTGATGAACAGATCAATCATATGGACCTCCAACAGGGACTTCCGAAATTTGACATCAAAATGGGTGTTCTGATCGGACAATGTTTGGCACGCTTTGCACATTTTACGGTCGCCATAATCGACCTAATGAGAGGACTATTCACAATGTGGTGGATAAATCTGAGTCCACTGGTTCAGTAAAATATCGACCAAAACACCTTGGCGAATTTTGCGTCGTGACTTGTGCCTGCAACTGACCCAGGAACTGAAGGTCAAGGACCACAGACAACAACGTGTGGGCTCTGAAGCAGTTGGCAAGACTACATAGTTCAAGACTACATATAGTTATAGAGGTGTCCAATTCACTCTTTCTATAACGTGGTAATTGAAAATTGACTAATAGTTTGTTTATTAGTTAACTACTGTTCATATACTTCACCTTAGATGTTTGAAGGGTATGATGAAAAAAAAAGAGGTGTATTACGTAAGCTTAGGATGTTTCATCATTCACGAACATAATTAGATGTTTGAAGTGCATAATGATAGAAAAAGGTGTGTTGTAGAAGTATAGGGACATGAATATGTATGGACCTATTAACTGACTCAAGAAATAGGTATTATAAGAGAAAAAAAACACCAATATTTCAACACCAATTCACGAGGAAGGGCAGCATTATTATTTAATCTTTTGGTTTGTTACCCATAATGATTTTAATAAGAGTATGTTTGCCATCTGTTCCTCTGGCTCCTTGAAGCTAATGATCCGTTAAAGAGCATTGCGATGAGTTCTCATAGTGAAACGATGTCCCAATATATGAAAGTGTTCTAGAGATTTAACTCTGGCTTGCTTCCACAAAATTATTTCTTGTAAATTGTAGCAAGGTTTTGCTGAAAAAGCTAACGATCTTCTATTCTTCACCCTCTCCTATCCAATTCCACATTGGGATGTATTCCCGTTGAGAATTGAGCTCCCTTCCATTCAAAGACAGGCCAGAAAGTACAATCTCCTCTCCAATCAGTGCCAGTCAGGACTCTAATCGAACAGAATGTTGATAGCTGTAGAAGGAGTTTTACAAAAATGTGGTAGTATGTGCACAGTTTAAAATCATCAGCTTCTTCACCATCTCCATGGTTCTCTCTGTATACATTATAGAGAAACTTTATTTCTTCTTTATAATTATTTACTATGTAAATATCCACGCAAAAATCATAGGTCTGTCCTGTTCTGAACCCAATAATTTTGTAGGTCCTGCCAAGAAAAATAGGTTGTCGGACTTGGAGAGGCAGTTGAAGATTCTGAATAATCAATCAAATGCAGACACCATAAGTACTGGCTCTACGGGAATGTCTGCCAAGGATTTGGTCAAATCAGAAATTGACAACATTCTAGGCTCTGAATGTGTGTATTGTGGAGAGAATATGATTAGAAACATTGACAAACCCTTCATAGAAGATTACGAACATGAGAACATTATGAGAGAATGGGAATAGTCAACATATATTCAATAAAACAAATTATACTATACATTTTTTTTTACTTATACTCAACATAAAATAAACAATACTGTTCATTTTCAAAACAATTGAGTACAAAACTTGAATATTTACAATATCAAGATACAATAGGCAACTTCTCCATTACTTTTTAAACAGTAACAATTTCAAGTCGACATAATTTTTGTAAAATATTCCAGATAAATATACATAAAAATTCATAAAATATAAATAAATCATAAAAACAAAGCACCGATAATAAAATTTTATTGTTAAGAAATCAATGTTTTTGGATTTTTGTTCAATTTTAATTTTGAACTGGAAGGGTTGATCAAGTTTCCTTAATGTACTTCAAATAAATTCGCAAGACAAGAAATGTGTACAGATTTCTCTACTGGTATTCATAGAAAAAAGATTCAAAAGCATTGATTTTTCCACACGAAGATCACATCACAAAAGTACTTAAATTACTACTAAAAATAAAATTGTTTACAATTACTATGTACAAATGGACTTTTTCCTTGGTGTATAATGTATCAGTAACATTCTTGTATAAATACTTTCAACATATTACATCAGTATTCTAATTATTTATCAAATACCCCTCTATAAAACGTCAACTAACAAAAATTATGCTAGGATTAGGATCAGAGTGGTTGAAAAGTGTACATATCGACATTTTTAGGAAGAGTTACATTGACTTCATATGATATAGGAATAATTTACTCGTCTGTAATTATCAGGACTTTACTTGCAAACCAAAATTTACTTCCTTGATAACTATTCGTATAGTGGCACTATATGTCAAAAATAAAAATTTGAAAAAACATTTGTTGTGCACATTTTATCCCAAAGGTGACATTTTCCTTCTCAAAATCTGAATAAGGGGCCATCCATAAATTACGTCACATGCTAAAGGTGAGAGAGGTGAGAAATGTGACAATCTGTCTATATTTGATAGAAGCTATTATATAGTGAAACACCTTGTTTATGTACCTTTAAGGACAGGTAGCCAGATTTTATTACTGTTTATTGCCTCTCCTTTTCTAGTGAAATTATCCCTGTTTTAAAATGACTATTGCCTCTCTATATAGTCTTGGATAGTCATTTTAAGGGATAATTTCAATAGAAAAGAAGAGGCAATGCACATTATAAAATCTGGGTAGGGGTTCTAATTATACAGGAAGTCAAGTAATCCAATCTCTCATCCAATATCTCAAACTGTATGAAGAATGCATGCTGATAAATAAATGAAATATACACAACATAGTTGAGTGAATCTGAAAATCAAAGAACTGCAAATGAGACTATAAAAAAGTGGTACTAAAAAATATTTCCATAATCAACCGCAGTGTTGATTGTGGATACTAACAATTGAAATGTCGTGCTACAATTTGAATACCGAAATTACCATTTCCGTAATTTTTGAACTCTTTACTGATACTGTCGATGTTATTCTTAGTGTTTCTTTGGTTTAATTCTGGTTATTTGACTAACGTCGGTTGGACATCAAAAAAGTTACTATTTTTATTAACGTTTTTTTCAACCCGAATTTTTAATTCACTTCATTTTACAATTACAATATCTTGTAATTGTAATGAATAATTCAAATATATCGGTCCTAAAAATAATTTCGGTACTCCATTCATTGATTTCTCTCTTCAATTCAAAAAATATTAACACTTTTTTAGACAAAGAAATATGAACCTCAGACTTAACCGATTTTGTGGAATATCATGTTTTTTTATTTATATTTAACAAGAATATATTTGAATTCAACACTTTATAATGGAAAAATATGTCATAGCACACAAAGAGTCAGTCAGAAACACAAATATGATAAACTGCAAAAAGAACAGAAAGGTTAAAAAAATCATGTAAGTCTTGTGACATAATTTATGGTTAGTCCCACAGATTTGAGAAACGGTTTCAATTACATTTACATGTAGAGTACAAAAAAATGTGGCAGTTCAGAGAGAATGAATAATAATAAGTTTCAGCTCCATTTTTGGAAAAATAATAATATATGATAGAACTGACCAATACTTGATGAAAATTCATTATAATGTATTCAGAAAACAAACTCGAATGTGAAATTTCCATTCGAAAGTTCACAAAAGTGCGACACGTGTTTCGCTATGTGATAGCATCTTTCGCGTCACAAAACTCAATACTCAGTATTATGTTGCCCGAAGACGCTATAGTATAGCGTAACACGTTCCGCGCTTTTGTAAACTTTCAAGTGTAAATCTCACATTGAAGTGTTTTTTTTTTAGAATAAAGCAAAATATTTTTATATGACGCTTTCTCCAGACAAAACAATGCAATTTTTTTTAAAACATCCCTATCATATGACTCAATTTGAAATTAGGTTTCAAGAAGTTAAAATGTTGATACCTTTGATGTAGGGATTCATAACCTGCTGATTTTACTACAACCTCAAAATTCGTTTTCATCCTTTCACCCAAATTCCTTTTCGAAGTTATCAATATCTGGATGAAATAATTTAAATTGGATTGTGATAAGGGTGTCACAAATAATCTTGAATTATTGGGTTATATATAATATCAATATATCTAATAATCAATGAATCTAAATTCAAAAAGTTTTTGTTGAATGCGAGACGAGACAAATTAGCGAAGACAATAAATAATATAATCTACTTGATTAACATTTCTAACAGGACTTTTTCGCTATTTTACATCACCTGAGATGTTGACTAAACAACTATATCTAGTTAATGACGAAAAACTAAAGTTCAATGCAGAAACATCATCAACGTTTTTCTGCTCCTAGTTACATGTTCATCAGTAACGTATTATTGTCTTGGGATAAAACACTGAATTACAATCAGTCAATTTTTAAAAATTAATATTTATTTAGACAATTTTAACCATATATGGGAGAAACTTTCTTCTGTTAAAAATAAAAATATATGTTGAAATGTTTTTCCGTTAGCCAGCTGTAGCCCCTTAGGAATGACAACTCTCAAAAGTCAAAACTTGTGCGAGCTAAGGACTGAGAGGTCTTACCTTTTAAAGTGTGATTCCTAACACGGAATCTGTTTGAATTCGAAATAGGGTTTTTATAAATTTACCCACACAGATAATGATTTTTTTTAAAAAGAGTTATTCAGGTATATGAATGTGAAACGCACATGAAAAAATTAATTTGTTTTAACAATATTGGCAAAACGTTGATGAGGTTTTTCATCAAGTCTATCGTAATTTTCAACAAGGAAATAATCAATAAAAACCTTTAAGTAGTAAAAACTAATAACTTCATTGAAGGTTTGTTGTAAACGCGCTGATTCCATTATTTTCCATTTCATCCATTATTTCTATTACATAAGCTGCTACATCAACTTCTTCCTTTTGGGCTCGTAAAATGAATGGATCCTTGAGGAGCTCTTTATATTTTGGTCTATGATTTTCTTGTTTTATTAAGCTACAAATAATAAGACACCTTTTTAATACGCTACCTATTGATGTAGCTACCAATAAAATGCAATTTGTACAAATTCTCTTGATATTTTTCAAAATATATTATGCTGTTCAAATAAAATTGTAAGGCACATTTGTTATACATTTTACTGATTAGATACCCTTTCTGTTGCATTTCATTTAAATTATTTAATCATATTTTTATATGAGCGCACCTCTTACTAGCTGAGCTTTTTTTAGAATATTATTCCAGCCAGGCCTTTTTTTCCTACTTCGCCAAATACCAAACTACTTTGAAATGTTTATGTTTGGTAAAATTTATTACATTCAAACCTGAACCAAAATACTTTTTTTTGAAATTTGTAACATATGATCCATTTAGAAGTAAAAAACGATTATCAAGAAGCATACTTCCATTAAAAAAAACTCATAAAATGAAACCTTTCCTTGGAACCATGGTTAAGTTATTTCAAACATAAGAAATTTTCATTTCCTTGCTAACGTTATAAGTTAAACTCAATGAGTAGAGAATCAGTCATTCATCACAGCCACAGGGGACTGTGTGGCATGGTTAAGTTGTTAGAAACGCAAGTTTCTAAATGCACTCAATGAGTTATGTTAACAAATTTCCGAATATTTGTCTCCATTCTGCTTTTATTCTATGGATAGACATGCTTATTGTGAAACCTTTGTAATTAAAGCATTAGAAAATTCTGTTGTAGATTATGGGATGATTGGAAATGTATTATCAAATAAAAATTATCACAATTTCAGATAAAAATTGAGTTACACAACTTTCCCTTTGTTTCTGTTTTCTTATCTGAATTCAGTAGATAGTTTATGTTAACTAACTTTGATATGATTTGAAATTCTTAAAAATCCATAACAGTTATAAATAATTTACTACATGATAAAAAACAAGACGTCATAAATCTTCATCGAGAATTTTGACATCATAAATATTTTCTTGGGTACCCAAAATTTGAATAGTACTCTTATTTAATTTGAAAGAGTTATATTTTTTGGAGTGACTAATTTTTTGGAAAGAAAGTTTTCGGCTTTCTACTACACCATCTTGTATTTTTTTTATTATAAATTTGAAATTTCATCTCAATAGAATTCAGTTGAGATGAAATTCAGAAACTTCGAAACATTAGCAATATGTGAATAACTTACCATGTATTCACAAAAATTACAAATTCGGGAGTAAACGTATTGGCATTATGATTTGTTGAAAGCCTTGGTGCATCTCCATTTACAACTTCATGCAGCTGATCGAAAACGCTGGACCATTTTTGGTAAGGAAAATTACCAGTTGCTACCTCCATCAAGGTTATCCCTAGTGACCAGACATCACTCCTTACATCGTATCCTTTTGCAGTCTGAGGATCTATTCTTTCAGGCTAAAGACATATGTTTATTTTATGTATATATTTTTTACCTAACAAGTGTTTGTAATTAAACATAAAGAAAGTATCAGTTGTAGAGGTTGAATTTGATTTTCAATAATATCCGAAATAAAAGAACTGAACAAGAATCATAAAACGAAACAGATGGTACAAAATTTGTTAAAGAAACTCACTGCCATATAGGGTCGGCAACCAGCATCTTTTGTTCTAGCAATGGAGTCTACAAGTTGACCTGAAATGCCAAAATCACAGAGTTTGATATTTCCACCTTTATCTAAGAGTATATTGCTTGGTTTTATATCCCTGTGTATAATTTTAAGTTCTTCCTTGAGATAATTTAAGGCATTAACAGTCGCTAAAGCTATTTTTCCAAGAATAGGCTCAGGAATTCTAGTTTTGAGCCTCTCATAGATGAATTTGTAAAACTTATCCAAACACGTGTCCATCAACTCCATGCAAATCCAACAGTCACCCTGAAAAATATATTTCTAATATATAACCTGTTCAATCTAGTAATAATAATGTCTTTTATTTACCAAGGCAAAAAAGAAAATACACAAAGGAAAATACAATGGGTTTGGTAAAATCCCGGAGAGGAATTCAGGAGACAAGCGTGTACAACACGCTGAATCCTGCTCTTCCTTTACAATATACAAAACTTAAAGTATTCATCAAACATATAATGTACAAAAAATTATAGTGCCTATGTAGTAAGAGAGAGAAAAAAATTAAAGGAATAAAAGAGGGTTAATTCATAATGCTTACAGAATGCTTTATGCGAGACTTTAGTTGCCCGATAGCTGTTTTTCATATAACCATCAACCGTTTATATTAATAGCAAAATAATGATAATGTAACCCATGAAAAAAATAATTGATTCATCGAAAAAATATATTTCACAAAGAATTCACCAGTGAACTAGGATAAGAATCAAAGGTTTCATCCTCACCTCCTTGAACAAAGCTCCATAAAACTGTACAATATATTTGTTTTCATTACTTTTCATTATCACATCCAGATCCATCAACAGTTGCTTCTGTTCCTTTTCGTCAACCGTCGATCTGATTCTTTTTACAGCTACAACGGTGTTTGTTGCTCTGTGAATCATTTTGTTGACAGTACCAAATCCTCCTCTACCAATTTCTCCCAGATCTTGTAAATCTTCAGACGTGAAATCGTAACTTAACCCTTCTATTTGAAGTTTTCCAACTGACGTCATCGGAGGGCAGGGTTTGAGTTTGTTTTCTCTAGAAAAGAGTTCAGTAAATGAAATAGTTTGTTTGAATTTGGTTTCTAGTGTTTCCTACTGAATGTTGAAAAAATATATGTTGCCCACCAATGAATCGTAACAAAATTCAATTTCTACTGCAGTAAAAAAATTGTAAGGATCAATTTAAAGATTTCTTGAAACACAAACAACAAACAAGGTTTCATTTAGTTGACATTCATTAAACTACTGCTGGAAATAACTTCAATTTGAAATTTTGCATCATCCTTTTAAATATGGTCAGGGATTCCATATATCAAAATTGTATTGAACTATTGTTATAAACCTGACAAGTTCAAAATCGCAGCTTATCAACATTTGGATTCTTTGGAGACAATGTTCTAGATTAAAACCATCGCATGGAGAGAAGATATGGAAGAATTGAGATCTGGAACATGTATATGACTGTAAACAAACTTAGTAGACCTAATTCTCAAGAATCGTCCGAATCTGCAGAAATATTGAAAATATGGTTAGATTTCTTATCAAAATACTTCTGAAAACTTTATTCGTCACATTAATGTCCAGAGATTCGTCTATGACGTACGAGACAGACCTTGAGAAAATGCAAAGGATGTCTCCCTCCCTATCTGAAATATAAAATATGAATGAAAAATAAGATGAAAGCTGATCTGAAGGCAGCCGTAGAGGAACTATTTGTCAAATGAAGTTGGATCTAGTACAAAAGGAAGGCCCCTAATAATTATCTCGGATGGGACTACAGAATACTTACTTGACACGTCGAGAGAAGAAACTAGCTCAAGAGTCTACCTGAACCAGTTTTTTTGATGGAGCTTTGAGATCGAGCAGAGGATTTTTTAAGACCTTACTTGCTGTGGCTGAAGTTTTCCCCTGACCCGGAGTCAGTGAACTGCACGGACCTCTTTTGAGATAATGATCCATGCACAAGTTGACAAGTTTCAGATCATCCTACCGAGAAAGTGCATTTCAGACATGCTCAAGAAGCTACATGATGAAAATTTTGACTTTAGAGAACCTTAACCTGAGTTCTTGAATGGATGAATTGCTGACAAAAGGTGAAGGAATGATTGAGAAGCATCTTCAAAATTGACAGATCCACAGTGAAACTCCTCAATGATAGGATGAAAAAAGGTTTCACAAAAATGTGGTATCAATGCTCAAAGCAATGAAGCTTCATCAACCACAAATGCGAAAAGTTCAAATTGCAGAGAGTACAGTAGGAACATTATTCACACTTCAAGAAAGTAAACGACTTGGGCCAAAATAGTCTACATAGATACTGGCTCTCATCCTAGACAAAACCCATCATTTCAGAATGAAAGAGATGTTTATTGTACAGGCGATGGTGTTACAAGCCTGATATAACCGCAAAATCAGTTTCTTAGGATTTTTTGGAGAATCTGGAAAATACATACAAGATTTCCATCTTAAACACAAATAGGGGAAACACATATCCATGAAAGATGTGAGTTCTTATACACAACTATATATTAGGTGACTGAAGATGTGATGTAAGAAACTATTCCAGGGTTTCAAACTCTACCTTAGTAATTGTATGGTGAAGTATTGAGTATCATGATTAAAACTGTTTTTAATTTTTTTGTCAACCTTTTTTCCAGGTTTTTATTTGCAGTATCAACTGTTACTATAACCATGAATGAATTGAAAGGTATTTAATCATTTGTTGAAATGAAATCTGCAATACAAACAATGCAAAGAAGTTTATAGTTTACACTAGCTTACAGGACTACTTTGGAAAATCGCCTATCCATTATGCATCATCATTAAAAAATGTCATATATTGAGCAAATGAAACATTTAAAGCTTAACATTAATATTCATGTAAATTTAATGTAAACAAAGTTGAATATATCAGTCCTTCGGTAAATTGTGATTATAGTATACCGGGTGTCAACGAATCTATTAGACAAGTCATAACTTCTAGACTATTAGGTGTATCAAAACGAGATTTGGTACAGATAAATGGTATGTGGAGAGGAGAG
>WOGN01006672.1:0-12296 GCA_015342105.1 Leptinotarsa texana | reverse complement strand
GCTCATTCTAAATCGTTCAGTGTTAACTTTCACTTCAGAAGAAATATTTCAATTGGTCGACACTCTAGCTATGATATTAAAACTTCTGAAGAAATAAAATTTCTAGGTACCTACCTAGACGTCAATCTAAAGTGGAAAAGGCAGATGGACTATATATGTGCTAAGTTAAATGGAGCATATTATGCAATAAAACAGCTGAAATCCTGTTTGGATGCCACTGGCTTACTCAGCATATATTATGCCTTGGCCTACCCTCATATAAGTCTCAATATTATGTTAAAACGATGCTTTTAGAAAGATGCTATTACAGTTACCAAGATTTTTTAATTGAAAATCTCACAAATGATCAAATTCACAGTGGACGTAACTTTATTTAGATTGAATTATGTTAGGAATCACACGTTAAAAGGTAAGACCTCGTTAGTCCTTAGCCCGCATAAGTTTCTCAACTTCTGAGAGTTGTCGTTCGTATGGGGGCGGCAGCTGATTAACGGAAAAACAGATTTTTTTAAACAGAATGATGTAAAATGTTCAGTTAATTTGTGGGCATTTATGCTCACTTGTATATGTGTGTATATATGTTTATATGTGTATATATATATATATAGAGGTGAATCTGTGTTCAATCTCCTTCTCTTTTTATCTTACTAGCTTGTATGACTTATCATATATACCCAAGTGTATATATATTATTATTATTATTGCTTGAAAAAATTCATGTTTTGACAATTGAATATTTAATAGCATGTGGATCATACAATTTGAAGCTGTTACTTTATGTTGTCAGGGATGTGTCGAAGAATAGATGACAATATCCATATAGGAAGGTTTGAGGAAAATTGCAAAATCATGTTTATTATTTTCATTAAATCACATTTAAAAAATTCATTGAATTATTTACCTCTATTTGAGTGGTGCATTTAATTAATGAGTGAATAGAATCAACAAAATTGACAAACATGCCCAATTGCTTATCTGTACCAGTACATGGCATGAAATGATTATACAGATACAGAAGAGCATTTGCATGCAAGCTGAATTTTCAAACTTATCCAATTGCAGTTTTCATCAAGTCAGCTTGATGTACAAGGAATATATGTTGAGAATATTTTCGGAAAAAATGAAAATTTTAGTATGTATATGAAATATGAGCACTGATTCATCAAAAATCCTGCCTAGGTCTTCAATGTTCATCAATAAAAAATTATATTGTTGAGAGGCTGTTGAGCCAACTGTTCTGTATCTTGTAAATGGAAATTAGGCCTGAAAACAAAAACAAATTTTTCATATTTAAACAATATAATGGTCTTTTTTCAAATACATCAATTCTAGATATTCTGTTTACAGTAAATTGTGATTGTGGAATGAGAAACCGACATTCATTTTTGTGTACTGGCCGAATTCACACGTTCCGACCAAAAATATTCCAGCAAACCGAACGGAGCCACAAAAAATCCAGATTGTACAAAGTCGGCCATCACACCCTACTTTTGTGTGATCTTCTAAACCCGTAACTAACTGTTATCCATCATAGCAGATGATCTATAAAATAATCTCACTTCTTTCAAAGAGGTATATAAGTATAAAATCACATAATTGAATTTGTAAAAATCATTTGGTATATCGTAAAAAAAATGTGAAAAAATGTCATCTACCATGATGTTGCTTGTGCTTAATCGAGTGCAAGAGTTTCAAAAACGTATTCCTCTAGAATTTATCTGTTTTTGAAGGTAATAGATCGAAATTCAGCGTACGGCAATGTCAATCGTCCTATTTTTTAAGTTTTAATTAAACGATCAAGGCTATTCTCATAAATTCTCAAATATCGCACTGAATGTCTTCAATGACGATGCTAAGAGTCTGAAAATATATTCCAGAACCACTTTATTGTGAGGTTTTCACTAAACAGTTTTACAAAAACGCAACACTTGTTTCGGTGTACAATAGCTTCTTCAGGCTTGTCTTTGAGTAAAGAATAAAGTCGAAATTTTGAGTTTCAAAGTCGTTATTTCCAAGAAATGAATAATAAAATAATGTGGCTCTTCTGCACTTCTGTATATTAAAAAATTTAACTACGAAATAATTAAAATGTGTTGGTATTCCAAGGATTTATTTCCAGTGAGTTAAGAAAAATATCTGTGTTTGTGGAAAATGTTACATTTGGTGAATTTTTCGAACATTCTACATTTCCCTTTCAAACATATTTACAGGATGAAGTCACTACCAGCTCGTTTTATCTGTAATGCCGATTGAGATTGTTTCCATATGCTTCAATGGTCTTTTGGTGTATTGTGCCGAAATAGGAGACATAACATGAAAGTTGAAGATTGTCATAAAACTCTATCGATTCCAAATTAGCTGTGGTGCATTAACAAAGTATTGCCTCCTTCAGAGCGATTACCAGAACCGTAATTGAAAAAAATATAATTTACTTGCTGAAAATTTCGAATATATTAGGTAGGGCGGTAACCAGTTGAGTTGCCATCAGTAGTTTGTTCCACACATTCAATCGACCATCAGGATAAAAGGTGTTTCGAGCCGCAGGGCCAATGATCGATTTTTCACTGCCTATCGTCCAACCCGTGCTAGGAATCGCACGTTGAAAGATAATTCCTCGTTGATCCTTAGCTCAAAAAGTTTCGACTTTTAAGAGTTGAGGGTTAACAACTGGTCAACGGAAGAACAGATTTCAAAACAGATTTCAATTCAATTTCCCAATTTCAAAAGGATGGTAGGTCAAGTTGGGCGATATTCTTTATGAAAATTCTAATATTCTGGTAGTTCTTATAGAGCGAAAATGACTTTCAACATCTCTGTAAGTGAAGATAATGCAATTCAAAGAAATTTAAACATTTTCCGTTTTTTCCATTTACCAAAAAGGTTAGAGTAGTACTTTTCCTACCTCTTACAAGATCCCTCAAGCTTCAACAGAAATTTGGGTAATCCTGTATAATAAAATATATTGAATCGGTGAAACCGACTCTTTCAAAGTCAGAATGGATATCTCAAGAGGTATGAATGAAAAAGGGCCCAAAAAGAAATACCTCATAAATGACAACGTACTAGGAATAACACATTACATAAACCAATGAACCGTCATGTCAATACGTTTTTGGAACTCTTGCGCAATTCTAACACTAAAAATTACATACACCGGAGCGATTCTGCATTGAGGAGCATGATCCGCATTTGCGCTTGTGTGAGAGGGGAAGACGGGGGATGAGATGAAGAAAGAGAGAATGACACATATCGAGAGGAGTTAAGTAAGTCATCATCTCTCCAACAGTTGAGGTAACAGGGCAGGGTTGATCGGTATCGGTTGAGTCCGAGGCAGTTGCTTTTTCTGAAACAAGAGAGAAAAATAGATATAACATTCGGATTTCAAAGGAAATAATGTCAATACTCCATTTTTATTCATTTAATTGCCACTGAGGTATAGTATGTACATATGGTATGTCAATAACTTAAAATGTATATATAGAACCTAATAACAGTGTGATATGAATAAAATTAGTAGGTATTTCATTTATTATATATACATACATAAACATACACACATATAAACACACATACATACACATATAAACACACATACATATACATATATAGAAAAGACGTGTATATAAATTCCTTAGTAAAAATATTGAACAGGCGTCGAAGATTAGACTAAATAATAGTAAGAGGAAAAAAATAAGTAAAATCAGTGCTCATCGGAAATCACCTTCCAGGAATTCATCACAACTATAGTAACATTTTTGCAGCAGCAATTGCTTTACTCTACCATGAAACACTTTATCAGAGGTAATTTGTTTGATCTGCTCTGGTAATTTATTATACAGATTTATGGCATTATACAAAGAGGACTTTTTATATTTCGTTGACTTATAACTTGGAATACGCAAAACATCACCATGACGTGTGTTGTAACTGTACACCGTTCTAAAAGGAACAAACAAGGTACAGTAGGAATTTTCTGACTGATGAAAATGGTTTATGAAATGGAATATGGTTTATGAAATTCAATAGTGTTGAAGATCTTATGAAATTGTTCCAAAATCATGACATGGGGTTAGGTTAGGTTGTTTGGAGAAATAGCTACCTCATTTCGTTTTCAATAGTTTGTCGACTCTTTTAGAATGTAAAAATTGATGAGCGTATGTAAATATCCATTGACTCTAGTTTGACCTCTGAAGGTGTAATGCAAATACCTCACAGTTTGAGTTTACCAATCCAGATAATTGAAAAAGAAACCTCTTACCTTCCGTCTGAATGGAAAACAGCCTTCATTTTCTGAAATTGCTATAGGTTGTAGAACTAGGTCGGGCGTTCTGGAACCGTTGGGGCCGAACACATTCAACTGCCGAAAACAGTCCGTCTCAATCATTTCCGTTTGCCAAGGTATCGACACACAACCCGTGTTGAACTTACTATAAAAAGTCGCATCACTTTCGTCTATATTTACACCTTTCACTGTTGAAAATTGTTCAATGTCTAGCACGTCCTTTGCGTACACTGCGTGAGGCTGTTGAAAAAAAAAGTTGAAATTATGGACATAATGAAGATGGAAAAATGACAAACATCAAAATATATATATCAGATATTGTTTGAGGGTATTCAATCTTAGGAATTCAATTCCGGTAATATTAGGTTGTTTCAAAAGTTTTGACACAGTCTACTTTGAACTGTGATATCTCAGTGAATACTTATACAATTTGGTTGAAATCAGCTCCATTTGAATCATTGACAGCGTAATACAAGTTGATTATTTCATTAGTTCGGACTTCCATTGTCTAATATGATATGAATTGATTTGAAATCCCTGAAAGAATCAAGTTACTTCACGACGTTTCGACTGTTAGTATCCACAATAGTCTTCGGGTGATAACTGGACTTATTCCTCAGAGATCTGACTATTTATGGGTCATTCGAGTGCTTTCACCTATCCCCTCTTTCATCTCTCCGCTTCATCGGTTTTAGCGGAAGCTGACATTTTGGCGGGAATTGGTCGTGTTCCGCTTGATTAGAGGTTTCCATATGTTGCGTATCTCTACGCTAGGTTGGCTAAGTGCGTTGTTGGACAAAATATATGCAGCCTTTTGAATTTTCTCCTAAACCAGTGTCCTCCTTATGGATGATTTTAGCTTGAGCCTACTTGATGTTATGTTGATGAGTCCAAACATGCTCTTTTATTCCTGATATTCTGGTTTCTCCTCGCTATGTGCATATCTTATGCCCGTCAATGCGAACTTTCAATTACCTCTTAATTTCACCGATGTATGATTCTCCGCAGCCGCAATTCTTGGAATTGGTGGCCTGGTTTTCGTGAGGCTGCTACGGTTAGCGTTCCCAGATCTGAAGCAGGTCCTGATGTTGTACTTGGACTCAATCCTTATTATCCTTTCCGATAATCCTCTGATGTAGGGAAGTACAAGTACTGGTTGTGGCGGCTTCTCTTCCTTGTGGAGCTGTCTTCACAGTCTAGTAGAGTCTTGGAATCCGAACTAATGAATTACAACCACCTTCAAACACATGTCGATTAATTCTGTTCGCATAAAAATTGGGTGCTTGGGATTCGATGGAGTCGACGAAGTCCATTTTTTGTCTAGTCCTAATTGGCGAAGGTTCTACCAGCGAGAAAATTTTAATGTACTTGAAAAGATGATAGTCAGTTGGCTAGAGATCTGGGGATTACTGGATTACTCGTCCTGGATTACTGTAGGTCTACCACTTCGGGTCTCATATTCAAAGCTAAAATCTCCGGAACGAAGTTTTGTACAGCGTGAACACATTTTATTTTAGAAATCTATCTACGGTGTCATCGAAAATCTACTGAAATCTATTGCAATGTATTTGAAGTAGTGTACTCTTTGATTTGAAGTTTGAAGAGCACCAACATGATGAAAATTTGAGTTTTCGGCCACTAGGTGGCGCTTATGAGGAAATTTGAATAGCATCACCGAATCTAGAAGGATTTGGCCTTCTTAAGGGTATGTCCAATGGGCGTTGTCTGATACTTGAAATAGCAAGTTGCTTTCTAGTTGGTTCTTTGTTGTTGGTTATTTTGAACACTGGGACTATTTCAAATATTAGATTTCAAGATTCAAAAACAGAAATGTTTCCATTTTTGAAATGAAACTTTCAATTCTTTGAAAGTCTGAAAACGAAAAGTGAAATGAGGTTATGTATTCTTATCTTCTTCTTCTTCTTCCTTTATTCGGAGGTCGGAGGTATTCAGAAAACAGTAACAAGCAATCGGGAAATGGATGTTTCATGATCTATATTCATTTTGTGTTCTGTGTATCGAAGCGGGCAGAACTTAGAAACAATGAATTCATGCCATTCGCTGTAGATGTCGCCACTCACGTTGAAATGAAACTCCATGGCCAAGGCAGCTTATCCAAATCTACCGGTGAAAATTCACCTACTGCAATTTTTAAATTTGTGTTGAAAATCTACCGAAAAAGTAGAAATCTACCGTATGTGGTCACCCTGGTTACGAAAACCAAGTGCGTTCATTAACACTACAATTGCCAAAAGCCTGGTTGATTTTTTGGGTTCAATTTGAATTTGTAAAGAAAAATTGTCCGAAATCGCTTAACGAAATCATATATTAATAAGCTGAAAAGTTGAACGTGACATTAAAAAGGACAAAACCTTTGAAACAACATAATAAAATATGGTAAAATGATACATTTTTACTTCAATTATCTATCACTTCTCTATCTTTCCATAGAAAACTTTTATTTTTTTTAAATTGTATCATTTCCAGAAAAAAGCATACTCCTATAAATACAATATTATATTAGCAATATTATAAAACTAAACTAGTCATAAATGTGTCAAATTTATGGCTATCGAAAAGAAAATATACTTGTTGCCGCCTTCTTTGATATTATATTTTAGGGCAAAGCTGAGTAAAAGTATTGAAATTTAGCAATATAATTTTCAAGAAAGAGTGACTTTGTGATATGCAGAAATAAATGAGAGAAAAACTGAATGGAAAAAACGTGAAATCCTTCATATTAATATTCGGTTTATTTCATGCTATGATATTCATATTATAATTTTCATTATTTGACTTTCGACTTTCCATGATATTGTCTACAAATAATAACCGCAACTTCAGTGAAGCAACGATTGAATTTATAATATACTTTCAAAAAAGTATTAGCAAACGTCTAATATAAAACTAGAAACCACTATTAAAAGTATTACTTTAATCAAACATTAATAGCTATCATGTGCCACAAAATACTGATCAATGGGACTTACATCTGGAACGAAAGGAGGATCGATCATCCCCGCCTCCAGCCGCCTCCAATTGATATGAGGATAGAAAAAAGGATGTTGCTTGACGAGGCAAGCGCCCCCTCGTCCCGCCTTACCGCCCAGCCGCTGGTGCGGGCTCTTCGCAAGCAACTGTTGGCACAGAGATTTCGCTTCTTCGCTGAACTTGTTGGAGTACTTTTCCTGTTCGGTTTTCACGCGTCTGTCCACCTCCTCGCGCTTTACCTTCTCTTTCCGGGCTCGGAATGGGGCTTGACCCTCTAGCATTTCGTAGAGGAGGCAGCCGAAGCTGAACCAGTCCGGGCTGTAAGTGTATCGCTCATTGTCGATTACTTCGGGAGCTGTAAGAGAGGAAGAAAATCATGTTAAAATTGAAGATATGAACTTGAGAATTTCTTGATGACTCTATCCCTGTTCCCAGTGAAGTCAACTAGTAGTTTCAACTTTTTCTGGTCTGAATCTCAAAATCCCTATATGAGCGACATAATGAGCTCATTTAACAATTTTTTTTATTTCATAATTTGAAAGTTTATGTTTCAAATAGTATATCTGCAAAAAAATCTGAATTTTCTCTCTCAAATTAATTGTTGAATGTGGCGTTCACCGAAACGGGGCGTGGTCAAGCTTGACGTCACATCAGTCGACTCGGCGACAAAGGAGTACTGGCGGATAAGCGAAATACGTGTGCTAAAGCCGTAGAAAGCAACTTGTGTGTTGTTTACTGCAGTGCGTCAACTGCGTGAATATGAATAATAATAAAAAATGACGTCACATGTATTACATCGTTCTTAAATGTAAGAATTCTTCGGTAACTGCATCAGACAAAATTTTTATTTCACTGCCAAGTAACTTAAAATCAAGTTAAGGCAGGGCGCTATGCGGAGGGTATCTGACAAGGGGACGCATTTTTGTTGCAAAGATCATTTTAATGTAAGTATTAATGATAATGATCAATAAAAAAAAGTATAGTTTACTCTGAGTACTACTATGAAAGTGGGAAAAATTATATTGAAATCAGATTGCCAGTTTGATAGACCGACGGCCCATACATCTAAAGCTCCACCGTTTGTTCAAAAAACGAAAAACAAATTTTGTTAAATACTTGTAACAAAGATAAGCAGGTACACAGGAAAATATCTTTGATGTTGGAATTCAAGTTAATAAACAAGTTTTTCGAAGATCAAAAGCTAAACCGACGGAAAATATTATATAGCACCGAAAAAGAAGTCGTTCTAAACAACTAGAAAATACAGAAAGTATTGGAAAAAAATACTACTAAGTTACCCCGAGGACAGTGAGAGTTTGAGTACATCAGACATGACTTCTGTTGATACATCATCAGATTCTACTTTCTCTGGAAGATTAGTTAAAAACTGGAATTCGAAAATTAATATTGAGCGATGATCTATTTACGTCATAGAGAAAAATCTGAAATTATGTCTTGGATTCCCAAGGTACTCTTTATTTATTGTAGAACTTTTGTTTCAAAAATGCCAGTTACCCAGAATTGAAATATACATTACTTTGAAGAAAATTAAATTGAATTGACGATAGCAGCGATTCATAATCTCCAACTAGAGGCCCGGTTGCCAATGTGCGAAGCTCGTTTGCCTGGTGTGACGTCAAGATGTACCGCGGGCGATGTTACATTTTCAATTGATCTTGCTCAGTTGTTAATTGATTTATAAACCGGAAAATTTTGTGGTACTTGGGAGATGATTTACTTTTACAATATATAATTTTCAATAAAAAACTAAATTAGCCTGAATGAGCCCATTATTTGGAAAACAATCATATATGTAGTACCGCCGGAATCATTACTGGGACCTATGTTTGTTTCCGATATATTTAAATTCTTCGGCTATATTGACTTTATTTAGTGGATAACATATGTTTGCTGATGACACTAATTTAATTTGTGATTATGCATTAAAAAAAATTGTGAAAGTTTATCGTACATCAATAGAATTTATTATCGTATCAGTTCAATAACAATATAATCGAAAAGTTTGTATATGTGTGATTTTAGTGTAGTCTCAATCACATGTGTCAGTAATAGTACCATACAGATTCTGGGACAACATTCAATGTTTTTTCCTTGTGGTGCTTCATTTCAGTCATTTACGATTCGTTTAGGGTCATTCGAGTATGGAGCTGTGAGCAGAGAATATACGTGGTGAGATTATGAAGTTATAAGATGGCAACATAACAGCTCCACGCTCGAATGACCTTGAACGATTCGTAAATCACTGAAATGAAGCACAAAAAGAAAAAGCATTGGATTTTGTCCCAGAATCTGCATAGTACCTTTCTGTTTCATATTATAATTTCTTTATAATGACATCCTATGCATTCTGTTGATGATTTGAATAAGTATCTGTACTATGTCCTCCCGAGGAGTTGTCCTCCTAGGTCATCGTCCATCCAGGAAGGTGGACAGGTCACTGGGAAAGATCCCCTTTATATCGGCAGGTGTACACCAAGACTCGCCGAACACACACTCTCTTATTGATGATAACCCCGGACACTCGCATAAGACATGCCTGACAGTTTCGTCTTCCTCTTCACACATCCTACATAGAGGTGTATCCACTACCCCCATCATTCAGAGGTGTTTCCTTAGTTGACAGTGGCCAGTCAGAAATCGTACTGTTCAGCGTAGATTTTTCCTGGTCATCGCCAGACATTTCTTCGGCGCCAGTTTTCCAGGGCAGCCCAGGATGATCCTCGCAAGACTGTCTCCTTTGATTCCATCTCATCTCTTTAGGGATTTAGCATTTCTGTTCCATTTAGCTAGTTCTGCAATTGTCGAAGTCATCAGGCCGTAGGTGTCACTGGGACCTAAAATTCTCAGTCCAGCCGCTTGGCTAAAGAATCGGCAATGCGATTACCTTTACTTCTGTCTTACCCTTTAACCCACCTCAGGATAATGTTATTTATTATCTTCCGAGGCTTTGGATGAATCTAGGTGGCACTCTACTACTAGTCCTGAGGCTACTTATTATTAGGGCTCTTTATGATCCTGTTACATTTCTACTATTCGAATATGATATAATTTACGTTGGTGTGCTTTTCAAACATTTCCATTCATGAATTAATATTCACGTCAACAAAATGAATTGAGATCATACTAGTATAGTTTAGTGACATCAGTAGATTATATGACATTATGACTCTTGTTTTATCTCAGCTTGAACAAGTTTAGCAAAAACAGTAGATTACTTACCTGTTTTTCCGATAATATTTCACATATTTCACGATAACCTACAATGCAACACATGCTAATTCAGAAAACTATTATGTGTACTTACCCATATATCCTACGGTTCCAACTCTACCTCTAACAGACTCTCCTTCCGGAATATCTACAGCTAAACCTAAATCTGAGATCCTTACGTGACCTGTATCGTCTAGAAGAATATTTTCTGGCTTACAGTCCCTATATACAATGCCCTAAAACAAAGGTCTTCCATTAATCATTTAAAGATTATGAAATCTACATCAAGGATGGTCTACTTTTTATATCAGCACCTTTGCAAGACATTTAACCCTGTCAAAGATTGTATTTTGATAGCAAACAGGGGAAATAGTAATGGTAGTATTATTGGGATTGAATTTACATTCTGAGAAAGTGAAGGAAACTGTTACGGAGAATCATCGACTCACTATTGGAGAAGTTGCTGCTGCAGTTGAAGTTGCAATTTAATAACACTTCAATAACTGAACTACAGTGTTTTGTGTAATTATTTCATTTTGTAATTTTTCATAGACAGGCAGGATGCCGACAGTTTTCAGGTTATCTGGCAAGTAATCGAAGAGTTTTCACATGGCCAGTTTAAACAAATGAAAGATTCAATGGTCATGATTCAGTTTAGAAGAAATCAGCTAACACCACAATAGGCTGAAAAGTTCGTAGGCTAGCAAACAGGTGAAGCCACTAGTATTGAATTCATATGATAATTAATTGACTCTAACCTTCGTACAAATTTCACAGCTATCGGACTATTAGTTTATGGGATAGAACATTTCATTGAGGCGTTTGAAGGGCGAAATCGCAGGAAAACGGCCTCATTTAAGGAAGAAGAAAGTGATTTTTCATCAAGAATATGCAGCGTGGCAATGAAAACGTTGACAAAATTGCATGAATTGGGCTTCGAATTGCTTCCGCCGTATTCTCCAGATCCGCTACAAAAGAGATTTTTTCCTGTTCTCAAACCTGGCAGTATGTCAGACAGCTGTCAAGTTGACAAGTTGACTGATTTTCATTGTGCTAATTTAGAAGTGTAGCATCTATCTTTCGAGATGGAATAAGTTATAGAAACGATTTCTAATTTTACGAAAGTTCGTAAAAAGCCAAGAGAAGGAGGTCTGGCTATGATATCAACTATTATAGAATACTATGAAATAAGTAGTACCGAACTAGTGGAAGCATATAAATTCTTTGCTAAGATAATGGACTGAATTTGAGAAACAAAAAACCTCTAATTCATCGTCTTATCGACTCCGACTCTGACATCAGCGATCTGGACAGCGACGATATTATGTCGGGCGAAGAAAGCCAAGTGGCAAACGTCCCAAAAAAAGAGGAAAAAAGAGCCAGAAACGGCTCAACAAATCAAACAGTTAAAACCCGGTTTTTCCCAGACTAAATGGATCAATAAGCCAAAATCAAATAAAACCCCACCCGTCTTATCACAAAAGCCGGGCGTGGCACTGGAAGATCAAATTCAAAAGCCCACTCAGAAAACTGAGTCGGCAAATACAGAGGAAACAGAAGTCCCGCCATCTGACTCAATGGCAGTAGGCGACGAAGAACTAGTAACAGACGCCCCGAAAAATGACCGGGCAGAAACACACAAAAAAGCGGATAAGCCTCCACCTATAACCATCCGCGCAAAAGAAAAGTGAAAAGCTTTCAACACGATTGCTGCTACGCAAAACATTTCCAGACAGGCCGAACGAAAACAGACAGACCACAAACCCAAGGCCTGTCGGAAGAAACTCAATCA
>WOGN01006671.1:0-12296 GCA_015342105.1 Leptinotarsa texana | reverse complement strand
AACGGATATCAGCAATTCTGGCTGCAAAACAACATACCCGTTACTTATCCCGTATTATGGAATATAGCGAGGAAATTTTTAATTTCCTTTCCATCGTTATACCTAGTGGAAAGGGGTCCAGCGCTGTTACCAATCTTCTAACGAAAAAAATAAACAGACTGGACATCATTAGCCAAGGAGATTCAAGATTAACCCTTACAAAATTGACGCCAAATGTTGATAATTTATTATTAAAGCATCAGGTTCCTTCTTCTCACTAAAAATATTGACTTATTGCTTGTGTTATTTTATTTATAGTTCATTTTATGTTTGTTTAATGTTACGTATATTTTACATAACAGATACAAAACTTTAATTGGGTAGTTTTAATTAAAATTCAATTAATAAATTTATAAATCAATATGTGTTTTTACTTTAAGTTTTCAACACTAAACTTCACTACAGTTAGAAATTTACAGGAAATCAATATCAGGTCTACCCAACATGGAAAATCATGGCAAGGGGTCTACGACACAAAAAAGTTTGGGGAACTCTGCTCTAAACGTAACAGATACGAAGACGAAGATTAAATGAAAAAAAAAGCAACTTTCATCGGAAACAATACAATGGTCAAAGAAAATTTACGGAGACTCTCGCCCTTCTCGAGTTATACTCGATGTAATGATAAATATTCGTTAAAACGATGCGTGTCAACATGGCCACCACCAACTTTTTTTAAATATGGACCTGTCTTTTTTATTGAAGATATTGATAAAACGATAAATTCAAAATCAAATGGTATATCACATTTGATATTTTTATAGCGTGTCATTTGAAATAAATACCATCATTAGTGACAACAATTTTAAATTACGGTCCTACGATTTCTTCAAAATATAATTCAGACTACACAATACATTCGACAGGTAAGTACCCTGACACAATGAAAATTCGTACTTTTTCGTTTTGGAAATGTTTGTATTGTAAGTAACGAAAATAACAGTTTTTGGTCAAAATTCAATTACTGTATAATTTGGTATGATCAAATAGCATCTCATTTAATTTACCATCTTAAACGCGTAGGCTTTGCTTGGTTTCTATGGCAGGAAAAATAAATGCTTTGTTCATATCTGTTGAGAACTATCAGAAGTTTATGATCATATCAAAGATGTATTCAAATAATGAAATTAGTTATGCAGAATCAAATAGAAATTCTCTTTTGGAATATATATGTTGAGCTGTATCCGAATGGTTGTATTCCGAAATTCCAAATATTTAAACGATTAGAAAGGGACTATGGCGCATTTGACAGAAAGAAAACAAGAAAATGTGTGGTTACTGAAAATGTGACGAATCAAATAAACGTTATGGGTAAGCAAATATTACCACATAAAAATGTACCCAGTGAAAACACCTTTTTTGTTTAATATAAGATTGGCAAGCTATAAAAATTATGCTGATCAAGATTGTTCTATACGTGAAATTCCTCACAAAATGGGGATTTCTGTAAATTCCACCAGAACTATTTCGACAAAGAACAAATATAAATGCTACAGGATACGCAAAGTTCATCACCTCAATGAAAGGATAATATCAATATATCCATATCCATATATTATATGGAAGGAGAGTACGATTTGTAAAGTGGTTAAGACGTCGAAATAGGGAAGTTGGAAATATTTGTGATGTAATAATATGGTTGGTTCAACAGAAATATCCATTATGGGTGGAATAACATAAATGAACATTTACATAGGGAAACAAATTTTCAAGAAATATTTTCAACAGGACGGCTCTCTTCCCAGTAATTCAGCAATAGTAAGGGAACATTTAGATGCAATATTCCCAAGAAAATGGATTGGAAACAATGGACAATTAACTGGCCAGCACGATCACAAGATCTTACTCCTTCAGATTTTTTGTCTGGATATACATGAAGAATAAAGTTTTTTTTCAACACCAGTACAGATATCGACCATCTCAAACCAATATGAGATGCATGTATCAGTATTACCCCTATTATGCTAAAAAATTGCCACAGAAATTGTCTGGACCGACAACTTATGTGCATTCAACAAAGAAGTCGACAATTCGAGCATTTAATGAAGATTGCCATCTAGATTTGATTTTCCGTGTTGGTCTCATTTTTCCCAAAAGTTCATGATGAAATGAATTATTTTTCTGTTTGATTGTTGTCACTGGTGATGGTATTTATTTCAAATGGAACGCTATGAAAATATCAAATGTAATATACCCTTGGATTGTGAATTTATTGCTTTATCAATATCTCTAATAAAAAAGACAGGTCCGTACTCTAAAAAAGAGTTGATGGTGGCAATATTGACACAGAACGCTTTATCGAATATTTATTATTACATCATCATAGTACACTTCGAATACAATAACATTTTCCTTTTCCATTTTTTTGATATTCTTCTAAATAACAATTCTATTCCAAAGAAACAAAAACCAGGATTTTTTGTTTTCCCCGTATAACTGGAGAAGGGCGAGAGTCCCGTGAATGTTCTTCTGCCATTACATTGTTCCCAATGAAAGTTACATTTTTTCTCATTTAATCGTCTTCGTATCTGTTACGGTTTAGAATATAGCAATGTTACCACATGATGGAAGTATGTCGACTATCCTTGAATAGGACTTTGGAAAAGTATAGGTTATGTTCATCTATACTCGGTGGTCCGAGAATAGTTTGAAAGACCACGTACACACACAGATAATATAAAGCACATTTTACTTTACATAATACAAAACATTCAGCTCTTCAAATAATGTACAACGCATACAGGCACCACGTAAATAACTCCAACAAAAGCAACAAAGGCATGAAAAGCAAGGAACGCACCTTCAGATTACTCAACTCATACCCAACAGATAAAAAAACAAAAAAAAATCATAACAAACACACTACAACACATAAAAACGCAAAATCAAAAAATGGCACACACAACACGCAGGACACCGCACATGACACAAAACAACAAATATTAAATACCACGCAAAACCGCAAAAATAACAAAAAGTGAAAGAGGGCGCATATGGCACATCCCACATGACACACAATAAACAACTCAGATACACACATATTCATGAAACACTCAGGAACCAACATAAAAAAAACACAGACAACACTAAACAGACAAATAAAAACGCGAAAAACACATTCGCTATATGGTATACGCAGATAGCGATTCTCATAACTTTTGAGTCACAAGATAAGACACGCCATCATGAGCTTTTTTGTAGACCTACAAATGAAGAACAATATGTAGTATATTATTTTATTAGGTATAATGGATTGATATAACCTCACACAGGTAATACCACTGCCACGAATTCCCATCGATAACATCACATTTCGAACAAATCATACAAAACAATAATGTTTACATAAACCTTCTTGAATTACTATGAAGAAATCCGTTAAGACGTTCAAACAGTCAGACGCGGCAGATTTATTCATTTTATGTTTAATAAACTCGTTTATTCATCAATAGTATTCAAGTGGATTGGTGGAAAAACAGGGTGGAACTCAGTTGCCAAACTTCAAGAACCATTTTATCCCTAAAAAAATTAATGAAAAACACTTCTTGAAGTTTTTTCTAGTTTGTGAGGAAATGTTTTAAGATTTCGAAAAAGTTTTTGAAAATTTGTATTTCATTTTACCACAAATAAAATTGAAAATGTTTGTTTCGAATTTAACAAATATTCTCAATATGCTCTTCAAGATGGTTTGACTTATATGTCCCCAAGTTTTCATAATGTTATATAAAAAGCGACAGATAAAATATATGTGTATTGTGATATATTCTATGAAATAAAATCAGTCAATTAGAAGATCCTGGCTTTACGAATTTCCTTCTTTTGGAAATTGAGCAAATCAGTAAAATATCGCAACATACATAGTTTGATTTTTATTCAGTACACAACCAAATGGTATTCTATTGAAAACTGCTTGGAGGAAATAATTCCACTGTAAGATGACACTCTGGTCCTTTCACGTTTAATATAGCAGTTTGAGTGTAATACTCTATTGCTTAGGAGAATTGCGCTCATCCAATTATCTGTGATAATGACATCAAACCACAGCTTTTAACGAAGTTAGTGAGTATTATCTGCGACACCGTAGTTGGTGAAAATTCAATTTCTGTACGATAACACAAACAGAACAATAATATAATGGGATGACATTCTGCTATTTTAGTAATATCGCGTCGGCCATCCAAATACTTTGAATTTTTCTAACAGGAGAAACTTGAATTTGGAAATATTTTCAGATATATTTTAATCATCGCAGATTATATTTGGAACATAATAATGAATATTTCAATAACATGATATATTGGTAAGCTCAGATACTGTTAGTTTGTTTCTGAAGGATGAAAACTGAGCGAACTTGGTGCTTTTTTTCCCTCGTCATAGTTTCATGGATGAGGTAATACTGCCGCCACGTAGACTCTCAATTTTTTTCAGTTCTGTTATGGAACCGTACCGACGTCATTCAGTGATCTACAAAATTCTTCGATAATGATTTTGATCTCATGGAATTTATCATGATGAGGATAATCAAATCAATTTGAATCTGCTAATCTGCACTGCCTCTGTACATTATTTTCTATTCTAAAATTACGATCGATAGAGTTTGACACTAATATTTATTCAAATAGGCCCATAACCCAGAGATACTATAAAACGATTTGTCAATGCGATGATGTTACTTTTGATGAAACGGCTGTAACAAAGGAAATTTTAATTGACGAAATTAATATAATGTCAGCGTAATATGAGGAATCACTTCAATCACATAGTTATTAAAACTAATCCAAACCGCTGATACTTTGCGAAATTAGGATTGCGAATGACATTTGTTAGTAAAATTGATGGAGTTTTATTCAAATGAACTTGGAACCAAGTTGAGAAATTGATAAGATGAATGAAAACAAGAAGATTTGACGAAATGAAACAAGACTAGAAAGAGATGAAAAGGGAAGAGAGACCTGTAGTGAAAATGAATCAATGCCTTTTCGCTATTTTCACACCTGTGTGATCAGTGATTCATGAGTTCGAGTTATGAGGAGTCCTTAGCGGAATCGAGTATAACAAGAAACATGATGGTAATCTATATCTCAAGATAACTCATATGTGAATTTCAGAATTCAAGTTTCCGGAACTCGAGTTGTAGGTAGTACCTTAGTTTTTGAGAATTTTTAATGCAACAATTTTTGTGATCAATTATGACATGGATGGAACTATGTCAGCCTTTGCCAGAGTATAGTGTTTTTCAAAATTTGGGAAATAGGTAAAACAACTAATTGCTTTAATAGATGTTTGGTATGATACAATTCAATAATGGATCAGTTATCATATGCAACAGAGTATTTGTAGTGAGAATATACTGTTTTCTATATTTTCATGTGAATTCTGAATTCCTTTTCAAATTATTGTTCAAATTCATCTTTATTGTGCTCACAAACCTCTTTCAATACATTACCATAATCAACTCACTGTTTTCTTTCCAAAAGCAGAAATACCAACCTTGTTTTGATGAATTTTTTTGTCATATCTTTCATGAATTTTTTCTATAGCAAACTTCAGCTCTCGCAACCATCATATTCAATATCTATTGATCTATAGATTTGTTTTTCTTTCATTTTATTTTATTCATATATGAAATCAATATCCATTCTCTTCAGATCTTTGATTTTTTTTAGATTTTTCACATTTTACTGCTTTTATTCCATATTTTGAAACCAATTTTGTCAATCTTGTTTTCTCGCAGAAGAGTGGATGAAAAAAAAATGTAACGTATGTGACCACGGTGTGTGATCATGATCAATGGCGGACAAATCATGTTGGATTTCAGTTCTCCACTTCTCGAGCTTCAAATATTTGTCAACCTCTATTAAAACCAGATGGAAATCTGATACGAATTACTCAGAGAAAAATTATTTATGGTATAGAGCATGAACGTTTCAATCAAAGGATTGATTTGAACAATAAAATCATTCACCAAAAATTTTTTTTGTCCATTAATATTTTGAATGACTCTTCAAATCAAAACATCAAGACTGAATTGTTTTTTTAAATTATTACTGCAAATTTGTTTTTTACTTCGAAACAAACTGTTCGCCCTCTGGTGGAGACTTACTGCATCTCAGTATTAGTATAGAATTTGAGACCTCAAACTTTATTATGTTTTTTGAGAGGAATTTTACATTCGTGCGCCGTCTATTGAAGATTTATAATACTAGTGACTAGAACTTAAAAAAAAATTATTTTTGACAATAAATCGGACTAAAAAGTGAAAAATAAATATAGTTTTCCAAAACTAAAAGACACGCTATTAAAGAACATCGAACTAAAAAGTTAAAAATATTTTTTTTAATTGAGCTTACAACAATAACAAACGAAAAATACTAGTATTATTGGAAAAAAGCGTACTAGTATAGTACTAGTATATATACTAATCTAGTACTAGTATATATACTAGTATAGTAATAGTTTTTTTCGTTCGTTATTGTCTCAAGCTTATTGAAAAAAAATATTTTTAACTTTTTAGTCCGATGTTCTTTAATGGCGTGTTTTTTAGTTTTTTAAAACTACATTTATGTAAAATGAATGTTTACATTTACTTATCCATAAATTATCTTCATTTCTGGTGTTATAATCTTGCTTGTCACTATGTTTCATGAGGTTTTTCTGTTTATCAAAGTATATGTGAGTAGCTTCATGAGGTATATACACGTAACAATCAAAATATAATTTTTTTAAGGTGTCTCTGCAGGAAGTCTGGTAGGAAAGATTGTAAATGCGCCGGACGATTATTTTTCGAAGAATGAAAATTCGTTGGATATCCTGAGCTTGTCCCCATACTACTGTGCAATACAAAATAGCTAAATAGGCAAATGCATAATACACATTCAGGATGAATGAGTCCATTTTGTTAATATTTGAATATCATTTTACAACAGCGAACTGTCAGCACGAATCATGTATCACATATATAAGATATAAGGCAGTTGTGAAAATGTTTCTTTCACTTTTTTGAAGATATCATTGAACAAATAAGTCGTTGTATGGGCGCTTCTTGCTTATTATGAAGCTATTCCTCACTTTGATAAACAGTTAGGCATTCAGTCTTTCGAATAGTGTATATAATTTCTATAACGAAATTGTTCATCTAGCCTAGGCGGTTCTGCCCACTAAATTATGGTTTGTTGCAGTAAATTCTTAAGAGAGACTCAGTAATTTTCTCAGATTTTTATAATACAGTACGATTATACATACAACGCGTATCGCACACCATAAAACTTACTGAAAGATTATAACGAATATGTCAAAACCATAAAATGAATTTCACCGTTTTGAATTCATATCTGCATCATTTACATCAGAAGTTAATTAGAATTGGAGTTCAATTTCCGTTGGAAAGCAAGGATAGCTGATATTAGTCTTTCCTAACAGTGTATGCCCGTTTGTATCCAGGTTGTCGGCAAAATATATTTCGGCTCTGATGGAGAATATGAGATGTTTTCCAGGAAGCCCAGTAATAATGGCTCTCATTTTCAAAGAAAGCAACCAATCCAATCAATGTTCGTTACAAAATAACATTTAGAGAGAAGTATTTCATGTAACAATATCACTCCTGAAATTGGTAACATGAAACGAAAATCAACCTTTCCTCATTATTTATACTAACATGACCTCATATTCACTTCTGCTAGAGTCTACCTAAAAAAGATCGTTAACCTAATTGGATACCCAAATATTACAAGCAATCTTGTATTCTCAAACATCTGTGTGAGAATAATAATTGAGAATTGGAATTGAAACTGAATCGCAACTTTGGTACAAGACTTGCTCTCAAACATCTCAAGTCCTATCCCACTAGGCTTATGTGTGCTGGTTTTGATCCAAACTATCTCAGTGAGACAATTGGGTTTTGTAATTTGCTATCAGTAAATCAAAACATGGATTCATTTCACTATTACAAATCTGTGATGGAGCAATTTCATTCATTAACCATTTCACCGCAATAAAATTGAACATACAATAAATTTCATGTTATGCAATCACAGTTGACTATTAATTTCTGTTCGTTTTCAACTGTTCCAGCTAATTGGCGTTAGATAATTTGATCTCAATCAAATAATGATGTATGGTTTCAGCGGTTTAGTATTCATGAAACCATTACTGCTCAACGAAACAATCAATAACGGGATGTACGTATAGAGTTTGTTAGATTAGGCCGTAGGCTACTAAGTCGACATCACTTTTCATAATTTGGAATTTCTTTCTGATGTTTCGCAAGCACTCAGATATGGTTCCATCTTTTCAACCATGGAATACTTTCAAAACAGATTCAGATCCTGATTCAACAGATGCTTACTTCTCTGCGAGTACTTATTAATTTTGAAAAGGACATGGACTGAGGGTGGACATAGCAGATCACTTCGTGATGGCCAAGGCGTAAGCGCAGTTGCGGCGTCGAGGCCAAAAGAAGACAGAGCTCCGCCTTGAATGAAGGCAAGGAACCGGCTGCGCCTGCAGGAAAGCTCGCTCAGTTGTGCACCTCTACGGAGGGAACCCCAAGAAGGTATAATAAGCCACGCAACGACAATAATGTCGCTGTCGCTCCAAAACCTTCGCGGAGTCCACCGTGAGACACCTCAAGGTTGCCAAAAAGAGTTTGTGTTCGGCTAGTCTTGACCTACACCTGTCAAATAGAGGAGCTATCTTCTAGTGACCTGTCCACCTTCCTGGAAAGGATAGAATGGATGATGACTTGGGAGGACAAGTCCTTGGGAGGATGTACAATGGGATGTACATGTGGCCTAAGTGCTGTGGATCACTCACCCTCCCTATTCTACAGATACATATACTGAGATTTCTGCAATTCAACATTTCATTATATCGGCACTTTTTTCTTCAAATACGAATATATCAGTAACGGTATATGAATTATATAGAACTACTTGAAAAACCATCAAATACCTACATAGGGTGTCTCGCCAAAAATCAAAAATTTGTTAAAACTTCTGGTGAAACCAAAACCGATTGTACATGCCGATTAGAATCCACAGATTTCTGGTCGTAAAGTATCGTCAAATGAACCTCTTCACATTATTTTCCATACTGATAACCTTATGCGAAATTTGATTTTGACATGATTTTCATTTGAGGCGAAATGAGTTTTTTCTTATTATTTTTCATCACGATATGAGAAAATTGATGTCGAATCAAACATTCGAATAATGCTATCAATGTCTGGAAATCTTGTATTCACTCCCAAGAAATATGGGTATTCTATTGTTAAATCTGTTGACTTCGATTCAGCGTAACATCTTTAATAAAGGATTTACAATTGAGTTCTTGAAAAAGATCAAAACGGTAAATGTCTCCAATACATAATATCTAACTGATGGAAATTAATAAACATAAAGTGTACTTACTCAAGGCCGTGTTCGGAAAATACTTCGCTGATGTCGGAGTCGCTCCTGGGAAGAACCAGCTTGGGCAACACGTTAGCCTTCTTTCTTCGGGACTTCAGCGTGATCGACGAGAAGTGCATCATCTCAGGCACCTTGTGTGGCGAATGCGGCGACAAAATGGTCAATCTCCTCTCCCCCGGGCTCAAACTCAAGTACCCTGCAGGCGGGGGTAGACTAAGATGCTGCGGGATCCTCATCTTGCCCGACCAAAGCACCCTCCTCCTCTCAGCGCTGATCCAGTCGTCGCTAGCCCCGGATGACAAAAGGGAACCTTCACCGCTGACTGCATGCCTCTTCAGCTTTATTTCTCTCTCAATACTCTCTAAGGATTTCGCCTCGGTACTTTCCGAGAAAATTCGCCTCATGTCTCTTTCGCTGGAGGTCAGGAAGGACTTAGGCGAAGCTCGGAGGCTTTCCATGCTCTTGGTCTGGTCGCTTCTGTGCGAGGCGGTCAAAAATTGGCCTTTGTTCACCTGCTTCACATCCGGTTCGTAATCCTCTTGGGAGGAGCTCGAGTGCGGTGACTTTGACATCAAGGAGTACTTCGGGGATGCCTTTTGGGACAGCGACACGGACTCGGATTCGGACTCCATGGAGTCCCCACTGGCTTGTTGCGTTATAATATGGCACTGAGGTATTACTTCGGTTTTTTGGTCGGATGTTATTGTTGCAATTGACGTGCGGGACGAGTGGACACTTTGGTGCGTCAAGGTCACTGTGGACGATGCCTTCGATAGCGACGTGGTTTCGTCTTCGTCTTCCTCCATTTCGAAATGATAAATGATTGGTGTGAAAGTATAGGAATGTTTATTGTCACAAAGCACTGATCAGATCAATTTTATCCATTTAAGGCCAACTGTTGAGTCTGCATTCAGTTTTTCGGAGGTTACTTTTTATAATTTTTGGTAAAAATATATTTACCCCTTCTTCATTGCCAACAGAAATGGGGTTACAAAAATTATTTTCGAAAATTAAAAGATAGAACCCCATTTTGAGGATGGACTTGGGACAAATTATTTAAAAACACGAAACTGATTAGTTCCTTTTTTGCAGTTATACAAAAATATGTGAACAAGTGAATGAATTCATTCTAGTAAAATTCTTCACCTGTTAATTTATGTAAGTTACTGGGAATTTCACGGATATAAGTTAAGTACCCTTATCTGGATTTAAATGAAGGTTTGATTGCTACCAATTTATTGAAAGCCATAAAATGGACAAATCACTTTGCTAAAATTTATATTTCAGCAAAAACGATATCCATAATAATGGAAATGATAGAGTATCTAGAAATATCATAATTATAGAGCTGAGTTTATTAAAATTAAACGCATCTAGTCGAATAGATGTATTACTGATCATTTGACAAATTGAATTAATGTGATGATTACTATACTGATAATTTTTCTGAACATTGTTTTCAGCAGGAATCTTCACGAAATGGCAAGCGTTTGACATAATCAAGGTGCATAGAATATACCTGGTGTGATCATTTGATCTTCACCATATATAATATTTTATCAAAAGTGACACTGCGTGAATGACAAGTTGGTACTTCAATTGCTTATGTTATTCACATTTGATTATAACCTGATTTTAGGTGTAAGATTTTTTTACATTATGGTTCATGCATTGAAGATCTCTACAAAATACGCGCGAGAGATTTCGATTCTTGCACTATGTATCAATAGGTATAGAAAATCTCATTTTTAGCGTCGAGCGAATTATCAAAAACACTAGAGTACCTATAAATCTTCCAAAATTTATAAATAATCACAACTCTAATAGATAGATAATATGCCCATTAGTATCGAATATCTTTATTTATGTTTTATGAAGGTATTGAAATATATAATCATTACAGTTATTGGTAAATGTGCTGTTACGAATCACACGTTGAAAGGTAAGACCTCGTTAGTGCTTAGCTCGCACAAGTTTCTCAACTTCTGAGAGTGGTCGTTCGTATGGGAGCGACAGCTGATTAACGGAAACACAGATTTTATTCAGACATAAAGACAGATTATTCATTCGACTATGTGCAAAATACAGGAAGACGTATTGCTGTCGAGTGAAAGATCGAGTATTCAAATTGTTATTAGGGTATATCTAATTTTGTTGCAGTTTTCATATTTATAGCAATGTCTAGGTCAACGGTCGGCAACAGGCGGACCGCGGACCGTTTGCGGAACGCGAAAATTCGAACATCGGACCGCCAAATATTGTAATGTAAGTATAAAAATTAATACGTAGATAAGGTATACTATACCTTTATTAATTGAAGTAATATTTTTAAGCCACATAGAGTTCAACTTAGTATGTTCTTATTTTATTTCAAGTTGCCTAGTCAACCTGTTTTACAAGTGCCTACAACTGATTTGGTTTTATTAGTTTCCTATCTACCCTGTGTGCATGTGTGTTTTGTTGAAACAAGCGCGAGCAAGTATCAAAATTTGGGGTGCGGGCGTGTGGCCGGGGGAAACAGAGTGCCCGTACACGAGCCACATTTTGCGGTCGAATTGACCACACAATTGCAGTTGCGTTTATATAATATCGAATTCATATCGAAACTGGCACTAAACTCTAACACCACAAAATATAGATGTCAGTTGCCTCAACTGCAACTGCGGTTTATATGGATTGACCATACAATTGCAGTCGCTATCCAGCGAACTTAAGCCGCCCATAAGAAATACTGTACTACATGTACACGGGCGTTTACAAAAGTCAAAACGGGCATCTGCAGTCAACTTGCTGCTGATCTCCGCCGAGATGTCATCGCGGCATCCGCCGTACACTAACCACAAACTTGCC
>WOGN01006670.1:0-12296 GCA_015342105.1 Leptinotarsa texana | reverse complement strand
GCGGAACGCTTTTGGAACGCCACGTTCTTTGCGCGGCCCTTGAACACGGGATTGGCATGTCGCGTTCATAAATGCCTGAAAGAACGTAAGTGTAAAGGTATCTAATGCATTGGTAAAACTAACAACTGGGAAAACTAAGACGGAACAGCAAAAGATCGCGCAAGCGGTCATAGCTGTGCTAATACAAGCATCCGGGAGACAGTAATGCCTGTACGAATCCCGGATCAACTGAAAATAGAATCGTGTAATATAAATGTTTCCACAGACAGGCGAAACGACCTACTGGAACTGCTATCGCGTCTAGACATAGAAGTCATGGCACTACTATAGGAGACAAGGTTAAGGAGCGAAAAGAGGTACCGCATTCCAGGATATCACATATATAGGACATCCAGGCCAGGGGGCGCGGCGCTACTAGTAAAAACCGACACAGCGCAGAATAAAGACAGAAAACCAGATGTCCAACTCGGAGAAGCAGTTGCGGTCAGAGTCAAACTAAGACGCTACGAGCAACTAAGAATATCGCCGCAAGGTATAAGATTAAAAAGAACCGATAAGGCAGAAATGTTCCCAGATTACCACCCAACAGTTGCTATCGACGACTTCAAGGAAAGATCGCTAGACTGGCACTGTAGGAATGGAAATACAAGAGAAATTCTAGAAGAATTTGAGGACATCGCGGTAGTAGCACCGAACACCCCAACGGACTACTGGCGAGAAGACCAAGTCTCGTGGGTAGTCCCAAGATATTCTCGACATCGCCCTAGTGCAGAATATCGATACTACGAAGATGGAAGTACCAGATGAGGGTTCTTCAGACCGCAGCACCATCCTTTTTACAATAGGAAGAGGTGAAATGGAAACAGACAATCCAACAAAGCGAGTCATCGACTGGGTGAGATTCCAGCGCGCTATACACGATGCGATGGAAGATATACCACACATCGAAAAAAAAAAAAGAATCTGGAGAACATCACACACCAGCTGCAACAGGCGAACATCCAAACGATGGAAAGAGGCGCACGGGAAGTCTCATTCCAGAAACAGTGGAGGTGATTAGAATAAGAAAATACCTGAACTTATGGACGAAAGGTGCATGCAAAGAGCCAAAAGACTACTCAGAGACGAACTGAGAGCTATCCGAGACATATAGTGGACTACCCGTCTGGAAGAATTCAACACTGAAGACCAGTCTGCATAGAGAATGCAGAAATTACTTAGAAAGGGACATCCACAGCCATGCACACCAATACACAGCGAGCAAAGAATCGTCTACATTGACCTGGAAAAAGTGAAAGCGTTTGTGGACAACTTTGACAGGCAGTGCAGAGAGATCGACGTCCCGTTCACGGACGAGGTAGAAGAAATTGATACGCAGGTAGAAAAAACGTTACGTAAAATGAGATAAAGAAAGGACAATTCACTACCCCTGGCCCCAAAATATCCCGAGGAAGTGAAATATATCCTAAGAATCTAGCCACTCGGAAAGCCCCAGGCCCGGACCGAATAACAAACCGCGCAAGGGTATAGCAGCCATAACCAACATCATGAATGCTATACTCAGATTTCAGCAGTTTCCGTTCCCGTTCAAGGAGGCAACGGTTTTCCACATATTAAGCGAAAGAAGAACCACCTATACCCAGATAATCACAGGCCAATCAGCTTACTATCTTCCATAAACAAAGTGGCAAAGCGTGTCATCTTGAAGAGACTCGAAGATCAAACCAAATAAATAGGATCTTACCAGATGAACAAAATACTCGATAGAGCTACAAGTCCTGAAGTTAGTGGATTTTGAGACCGAAGGCTTTAACCTTGGCAAAGGATACAACACCGGAGCTATCTTCTTAGACGTCTCTAAAGCGTTCGACAGAGTTTGGCACGACGGACTCCTGGTCAAAATGAGCAAAACCGATGGTAAGAATAATCCAGTATTTTCTAGCTGACAGGCGATGCCGTTGCAGAGTAGGAGAAAAACTATCTACAATTCGACTACTGGAAGCAGGGGTCCCGCAAGGTGCAGTCCTTTCGCCACACCTCTTATCGCTATAAACAGCAGACGTGCCCAAGCCGGAGAACAGCTCCAACAGGTTGGCGCTCTACGTAGACGACACGGCCCTGCTGGCGAGATCTACGAGTCAAACGCATGTCACCAGATATTTGCAACCTGTGGAAGATGAGTATAAACCCTGACAAGAGTCAGGCGATACTGTTCACTCGGAGGTTGGTACAACCAGAAGGCAACGTCACCTTCAACAGACAAGAGATTCTGTGGACAAACAAAGCGAGATACTTGGGGGTCACCCTAGACAGAAAATTAACATTCAGGTCTCACGTACGGGAAAAAATCGGAATGGCGAGATCTGCCAGACAACGTCTAGTACCAATAATAGGCCACAGAAGCAACATGGGGTTGGAAGTGAAATTGCTAATAAGAATCGTTCTCATGCCCATAATACTGTATGCTTTCACTTCCTGGGTCCAGTGCGCACAGACATACAGAACTCGGATCCAAAGGTTTATGAACGCGTGCGTAAGGGCCGCTATAAACGGTATATGCCCAATAGATATATTGTATACCGAGACCTAGACCTGGACACCCAATATGTGGACGTGTTATGAGAGGACACGCAGAAAGCGTGTTCGATAGAATCAGACCGTACGACAATCCAGCGCTAGGCGATCTACACGATGCGTTAAACAGGGATGACCCCAGATTCCAAGAAAGGGATAAACAAACAAAATCAGAGACCACCCCCGAGAGTCGCTATCAGGCGACTCCGGTAAGTAAACCAGTTGGAATAACCAGATCAACTCTCTTTCAGCATTGAGGTTCACCGTAAAACAATCGACCGCGATTCTATTTCAGGTTCACCGAAAAATACTCGATCGCGGTTAGCTTTTGTGGGCCCCATGCAAAAATTCAGTTAGGAAAGTCATGGCACAACAATTCAACAGATCGGAAAGTATAAGCACCTAAAGGCTGACTTTGGACCAGCAATCTTGCTGAAGTGTCCATCAGTAGGACCGCTCCAAGAGCTGGGATAAATGGAATGGTGTATTAAGTTTTCCTCACAAAATTTATTTTGAGGGGCGAAGTTTTTACTCCAGGTCACTCAACACGGAAGGGGGCATTAGGGGAGTGGGACGACTTCCCCAACGCTAGAACTCTGTTTTGATTTCAGTAACATGAGAAATTCAAGCTCTCAATGAAAAAATGATAGAATATTGATGATGTGTTGTCGGTAAAAACGTCGAGAAATACATATGTTGTAATACATCAATGAATTTGTAATTACAATGACTACCAAAATGTAGAGAAAAATATACAGTTCAGTATTGAGAAAAATGTATTGATAATGGATTTCAATGAACGAAATGTCGCATTGAAAAATGGGTTGACCAGATTATGGAAAACATGAAATGAAGCAATGCGTTTCCTGTCAGTTTTGATGTAGAGCAAAAACTAAAATCTGTCATTTTCAGATAGATAGATACTTAATTCGAGTGGCAGCCTTAAACCCAGCTTACTGCAATCCCACTTCGCGAAAAGGTCAAATTCTCGATATTTTGATTCGCGTCAGAGATACCGAAGTAAGTTATTAAAAAAAGTTGCGTGGTTATCGATTTCGACTCTACATAACGAATTTCTACACAAAACTTGGAATTTGAATTTTTTTTGTAATTTACTTATTCAAATCCCATTTTTAGTTGATGGTTCCGAATAAAAAGCTACGAAAGTAATAAAACTGTCAAAATCAATTAAATAAATGAATTTCACTAGTTCGGATATTCATCATGAAACATTGTCAATCACCTTCAAACAAACATTGAAATAAATGTATTCATGATGGATATTGAGTTTTTCATTCTCATTCCTACATTATAAGGAATTCATCATTTTCGTATTTGAAATCAGTAACTGAAAATCCGACTTGAATATGAAATTCTAATTCTGCCAAAAACAATTACTTTCATATCAACAATGAATTACAGGAAAGAAATAAAACAGAAAACACTTCCTCCTTATCAATTTGTACTCCAAACATGAAAGTAGTTGTAACGAAATTTTTTTTACGCGTAATTCAATATATGTTTCTAGAGGGCTTTTTTTCCAGGTTGTATCTGAAAGTTATATTTGAATGATCCATACATCACTTTGAAATTAATTGCTTTCTTTCTTTCTTCCGAAGATACCCACAGTTTTTGTATGGAGATGACCAGGTAAAACGCCAAAATCTTTCTTTTCGTCTTCTCAGGTAAATTGTGCATACCTGCACAATTTACCTGATTGAAGCAGGCATACTTGGTTGTTTTCACATTTACCTGGAAAAGAGGGTGGCGTCTTGATTCGATATGATACAATTAGGCACTTTATTACCTGAAGATTATGAATTGGTCATAAAGCCCAGTGACATTATACTAAGTTTGAATATTACTGGAGTTTAATCCCAACACCAAACCGTTATTTTCAATACCGCGACACTTGTTTCGATCACCAAGTGACCATCTTCAAGATAATGTGTTAAAATAACGGTTTAATGTGTTAAAAATAACGGTTCGATGTTATGATAAAATGCCAGTAATATTGATTACTACACCAAAGGTTTCAAATAGTGCATCATAAGTATACTAAGGTTGGTAATTTATAATGTACACTATCGTCATCGAATAAATACTATAATGGAAAAAGTCATTATCAAGCTAAGAATGATGTTGATTAATCTCAATCAATTTCGTAGTACGAAAATATGCTTAGTAGATCTTAGTAGATTAGTATGAAGGATACGTTAACCAAGCTTATGTTTACAGAAGGGAAGGTAGATACTCCACGAAAACTACACGATTGAAATTTGAATGTGAGCAATAAACAATTTTTGGTGTCCCAAAACGAGTTATATTGATACATCTAGATTCCTCATAGAAAAAATACTTTCTGGGGATTGTCTAAGACAGTAATTCATTTTATTGGCAATATCAAGAACCCAACATCTAAAATCAAAAATGGAAACTTTCTCTTCTTCTGAAATCGTTATATTCATGATTTCATCAGTGAAATTTAAAAATATTCACTTTCATTACCGAAGGAAACAAAGTTTGTACTCGATCTGAACTGATGAGCATTCAAAAATAAATCCACCAGACAACAATTACGTTCAGTTAACCCAATTCCCCGCGCGTCCCTTTAAAAAGTGAATACGCACGCGATGTCCTTACATAGAATACTAACCACCGCATACACCGGATCCTCTAGCGGAACAATACCATATACAAAAAGAAACGATTTAAAGAATTCGACTACCGATTAAAAATTCTATGAACAGCCGCCCCCCTAACCAATATAGAGCTCGATATATAACTGCGCCCAGACAATTCATTATCATTGATTTACTGTTTTACATTTCAATCACTATGTGGCGGTTTCTGTTAACAGCTGTCCTCTTTGTGACGTACGCCAATGGCCAAATTAGCCCTAGGTCTGGGGATGAATTGGTTTCAACAGTACTGGACAACTGTATAGATATGGGGTGCGTCAAGCAAAATGTCTTGGGATATCTGGATAACGTACTTGAACTCAAGAGTGACGTTAGGAACGCTAAGGTGAATATACAGTTTATTTTCTAATAAGTGGCAACTTCTATAGAATGGAAGTTACGTTCAATTATCAATTTTTCAAAATAATTTTCATGTGAATTCTACTCAGAATATTTCCTAAACAAACTCAGATATTTCATCTATGTATCCAAATTCAAGGTAACATTGCGTCAAAATTATTTCCATATCTATTGGCTGTGATCTGCAGCTTCTAATTCCAGATGTTTCGTCAACGACTGCGGTAGAGATCATAGAACTAAATATGGCAACAAAGAAAGTGTTCAGTTTGTCAAAAAATTCTGTTTGTCCTCAAAGCCTTTGATTATGTTTACCGCAGTCGTGAAGAAAATGTCAGGCACGAAAACTTGCAAACCTCGGCTAAAAAACCCGGAAATTAGCTTTGATAAAATTCAATTTCGACTGGAAAAGTCTACATTTTCAATTCATTCCATTGCTCAATGATTGGTGAATAAATATTTTATACGACTCCTCGAAATGAATGAAGCAAATACAAACTATTAGATCTGTCTCAATTGAAAATGAATGAATTGGAATATGTTTGAAGGTTGTTTCAAAATTCAAATATCCAGGTGTATTTTCAGATAGTTCACTAAATTTTAATAAATATGTAACATAATTCAGAAAAAATTGCTAGAAAATTTAGTCTTTTAGCAAGAATAGGAAAAGATCTGATAAATGAAACAAAATTCAAGATATTCAAATCTATCATAGGGCCTCATTTTTAATATTGTTCAACAATGTCATTGTCACTTAACGAAAATCAGATAGAATTTTTGCAAAGATTGCCGAATGGGACTTATTCAACTAAAAATATATAAATACGAAAGTGATCTGGGTATGAGTCCTATCAAATTTTAAGTGCATACTGGAGAATATATCTGAATACTT
The DNA here is from genome assembly GCA_015342105.1 of Leptinotarsa texana. Taxonomy (NCBI): domain Eukaryota; kingdom Metazoa; phylum Arthropoda; class Insecta; order Coleoptera; family Chrysomelidae; genus Leptinotarsa; species Leptinotarsa texana. The sequence goes on along the minus strand of WOGN01006670.1, from coordinate 5,792 downwards.
TCATATTATTACATAAATTCATAAATGAAATGATCCTGAATATACCAAAGATAAAATACAGTTCTCAAGTAATAACCATGCATCTAATTAATTACTCCAATCCAATAATGCAAATAATAGAAGTTTTGGACACAATCAATTATTCTATAAAGGTTACCAAAATTATAATAAGTTGCCAATGTAAATAAGAAATTGTGAAAAATTTTGTAAAATTCAGAAAAATATATTCAATTCCTATACAAAATAATATTGATTTCTGAGTGAATATTTGATAACACTTTTGAAATACAAATCACGAAACTTTATTGAAATATTTATTTAATTCTTTTTTATTGATTCAAATATTATTATTATCATTTATTGTTGCATAAAACAAATTTTAATGAACGTCTTGTAGAATATCGATACCGCTATCTTCAAAAGAACAGCGAGGATTTTGCAGACTCATGAATTAAAATTCAAAATTCCCGATGCTCTGATGGAAAAAACTGAAATTGTTTATAATCCAAAATCTGGTCTTGATATTGTTTCACATGAAACAGAAGAAGAATGTAAGTATCAATAATCTCTCACAATTTCTAATTATGTATGTATAACATTCTGGATCAGAAAAGGCACATTTTTTCATTATTTGTTGATTATTTTTCAGCAAGAGCACTAGGACTGAAGAAGAAACTGTTGTTCCCAGTTTTGCTTCTGTTGAAACTCAAAATGAAATTGTTAATGCCGTTGTTTGTTGCTCTCATCGGTCTTAAAGCCACTAAAGCTTTGATTTTGAGCAAACTTGCGATATTGATTGTTCTTGGATTCATCATCTACCAATTCATGGCTAAGTCAGGTGAGTATATTTTCATCGAAGTAAAAAATGAGTAGGAACGTTTTTCTCTGATTGTCTCTTGATTTCATCTACCAAAACTTGAAAGTGATTATTTTTCAGTAAAATATTTGCAATCATTGAACATTTCATTGCTAGGGTTGCAACTCATTTGTCTCATTGTCATGTGTATGTTCACATCAAAAATATCAATTGAACATAATTATAGGTATGCCAATGCCAATGATGATGGCCCCTGCTGAACCTCCAGCTTCGCTTTATGGACCTGCTCCATCCACGGCTCCACCAAGTTCTTATGAACCAGGATGGGAACCCAACCAAGGTGGTCCCTATCAGAGAGTCTGGTCCGGAAACAGCGATCCGCAAAGTCTCGCCTACTCTGCTTATTACCCAGGAACTACTGCCGGTAGCTCGACAAGCCGTCCTTGAACTCATATCATAAGACACTGAAAGCTTTCAACAAGTTGTTTTCTCTAATTTATTGTTGAACTCTTATTTAAATGATTAAATTATTTTTGTTTATGAAGTTTAGTAATTTATTGTGTTCTTACTTCTCCACTTCAACAAAATGAGTAATTTTTTTATTTCAAACGATTTTATTGAAAAAATAATGATAATGATGAAAATAATGCACTAACAACTAAAATATAATTCGAATAGGTAGATCAAATAAGGAAATAAGAAAATCGTTAGGCGTAGTACATAGCTAATTACTCAAGTTATGCTACATACATTACCTACATCATTATTATTGTATTTTCAATGAAGCCGTTCAACATGAAAACTTTTTTCACTTATTTTCTTTTGGAATTTTCTGTTTCTAATTCTGTTACCAATTTTTCTCATTTAGTTCAGCAATTAGTGCTTCAGTATTACTGCGGCCATCTTGAATTTTCATCTTTTCCAATGTGCACTACTATTCTACTAGTCAAGCTCTCTCATTTGTTACCCATATTGAGGTTTTTGTAAAAAATATGTAATTTTGTAGCTTGAATTTGGTTCTTTTTCGAAGTGTACTATTATTCTACTAGTCAAGCCTTGTCATTTTATACCCATATTGAGATATTTGTGAAAAAAATATGAAATCCGTCATTTTGTAGCTGCGGCCATTTTGAATTTGCATCTTTTCCAAAGTGTCCTACTTATCCACTGGTCAAGATCTGTCATTGGATACCCATATTAAGATAGTTGTGTAAAAATATATAATCCGCCATTTGTAACTGCGGCATCTTGAATTTGCATCTTTTCCAAAGTGAACTACTATTCTACTAGTCAATCCCTGTCATTTGATACTCATATTGAGGTAGTTGTGAAACAATATATATTCTGTCATTTTGTAGCTGTGGCTGCAAACTTCAATCACTAAATTCTACCCAAACAAACAAACAGGAAGATCTAAATGAAACCGTTTAAAAACCTTTAAAATTTTCTCGAGCAATGTTGAAGTATATTTGGGTTGCTGAATTTGTATCATCACTGTATTCAATTTCGAAAGTTATCTGTTGGAAAAGGTAATAATTTACAAATTTCCCAACTATATTTTGTACAATCTATCAATACTCAATACTCAATCAATACTCAATCTAATATAACAATTGGAACTAAAATATATATGAAAATTTTATTACATGAAGACGAATATTGAAAAATGAAATTATATCCATATTAAGTTTTTCCTGTAGAAACCATGGGCGTACCAAAGGAAAGGCTCTTTCCTTTGGTACGCCAAAGAGATGGTTGGAATTCCGAAATTCCCATATTACAATTATACATCAGCCAATGGTGATAGACTCTGTTGAACCTCCAGTATAATCAGTCATCTTCGAAATCATTTTATGCAATAAAAGAACTCCTTCTTGAACGTTTATCCATAAGAAATGCACTAACGAATTTTTTCATAAAATCAATTTTCCTATCTCATTTCATGCACCAAATATTAATAACGTAAAATGAAAAAGATATTGATATTATGGAAAATTATTGATTTACAATCCTACTTTGAAAAATAAAAGAATACTACAGAAATTAGAGCCAGGGTTTTTGTTTGGAAACACATTGGTTTTACAATTCTACAATTCTACTTGAAAAAATAAAACAATACTACAGAAATTAGAGCCAGGGTTTTTGTTTGGAAACACTTTGGTTTTCAGTTACTTATCAATAAAGGCTATTTTGTGGATCAGTTCATTTAACGGAACCCTAACTTACAATTCTGATGTTACGTATCTATAGGTGGGATATCTGATTATGCCGAAATGTTTCTTTAAAATGATTCTTTTTCATACATTGGCTTATTTTCCTATTGCTTGAATTTTTCAAATGCTCGAATAGAATATGATTTTTTCACGTTATTCTCATAGAAGTCTGAGGAACAAATTCACAAATAATTAAAAAAACAGAGTACTTAGATACATGAATGATCAGCTTCACCCGCTCTCAAAGTGAAGTGCCGCGAAAATTCAGATTCTTCTTTCTTCCTAATTCCCACATCAGGATAACACCTTTTTTACTCGGAAGCAAACATTTTTTCAGATTTTTTCCCTAAATTATTTCTAATGATGTCTAAAATATGTGATTGAACTATTGCAAACATTTTTGGAACTACGAAGGCAACTAAATCAGATGAAATTATAGGTTTCAGCGGCTTTTTTCGAAACATCAACAATATATAAATTGAATACTCAATATCCACTGGACATAGGAATCTTGTTCATTTCAGAAGGGGTATATTTTAAGTAAAGATTGATTATTTGGAATGGAAAGTTTTGGCTTTCTACTTTTCGATCTGCATATAAAAATGTGAGAGTCTTCCAACGAAAAATAGGAAGCAATCAATTTCAATAAAACAATTCTATACGAAGTTGTGTAGCAAAGAAGTAACTTATAGACTCAAACTAAAAAAAGCTACTTTCAGATAAACATTGAATAACACAAAATAAAAATACTTTTGAAACAAATACGTTCATACGCAAACACTGAATTGAGCAAAATACACGCTTCCCTATTCAGTTTGTATTCTAAATATTCGTTAAGGAATTGATTTAGATAATATTCACAGGATTGCTTCGCAGTAAAGTAAATGAAAGAGGTAACATTTCACTTACATGTAATACTTTCATCCTCACTGGTGTTTTGGCCTTATCGCCTCTTCAGCACCAAATATGGATAACATTATAGGAAGAAGCACTCAATTCGTTAATAACATTACAACACTATGTCACAAATAAGTTCAATCTACTCATGTCATCGATTACAGTAGGTCATGATGTTTTTGAAATATTCGCCAAAAACTAGAATTGTCGAATTTCATTATTTGGCTCTACCGCCCCCACAATCAATGGTAAAACTTCGATATTCCGTTACTCGGAAACGAAGCAAATGGAAACACACGTTCATATGAACTTTTCTCATAAAATTTGACAAGTAATCATCATCTAAAATTTGTAACGAAACCATTATCTTTTCTTGGCACGTCGTTCGTATTTACAAAAAATATTTGTTGTGGTATATATGTTGTGGTTGTAGCGCCATTGTTGTTTTGCATTCAATATTTTATTTTGTGCTCAAGTAATGAGCAATAGGCAATTTGCATTCAGTCCATGTGGTATTCTTGACTGCAAACCCAAAAAACCAGAATTGGCGAAGAAACTACGTTTGACGTGGATCTGGAGCATTCCACTCAAAGGACTATAAAAACACTATCTAACTGTTACATTTCGTAATTTTCTGAAGTTATTTTGAATGTTTTTGGGACTAATCCAGAAATATATGATAACTTATATTTCATATGTTTTAGTAGGTAGGTTTGAATAAGTTGGTACAGGGGACTATATTTCCAAAATGTTTTTCTGGATATTAACAATTTATATAGTTTTAGTTCTGTCATTTGCTCCTACAACCCCAAAAATAGGTAACGACTCTAATTGGTTTTGTACCTTGTTGTAAAAAGCTATAAGAAAAAAGAAAAGAATGCATAGAATATCTCTGATACTTCTCCAAAACTGTCGATCTATGGAACTCTTGATAATATTTAGTACTACATTCACAGACCTCAAACTGACACTGCATGACAATTAGACCAGGGTCCATAACTTTTGAAAACAAAAAAAAACAGTATCATGAAACTCATTAGCAAAGTAGGGATATGATGAAAATGAAAGGAAAAATAAATTACAGGCGATCTGAGTTCGGTAAGTGCGAGGGGGTGGATTTTCCGGCAAAACTACAAGTCCTATGGAAAAATGTTGAAAAGCATAATTGAAGGTAATAAAAACTTCAACAACTTTTGTTTTTACAATTTTTTCACATAACCTCAAAATTTATGAGGTTTTTGGTTTTTTTAACTTTTTAAAAAAAAAGTTTTCTACGATATTTGTTGAAAACTTACCTTTTTATGTTCTAAATACACTGTGATTCATTTGATTTGAAATATTTATTTTTTCGCCTAATTTTGACTTAATATCAAAAAAGCACCCTAACTTTCAATCAAAAATTCTCGGAGCAAAAAGTCTGTGTGCTTTTTGTTCATTGAAATCTTTACTTTCTGATGGTGTGAAAAAATATACATTACTATAATAAATGTATGATAAAATACAAAAAATCGAAAAAACTCGAATAGGACTTTTTTTTAATCATTATATATAATTTCATCGAGAACATGTGATTGCCGCAATTTTGTTTATTTGAAAAGTGTATTCATTAAATTCTAATTACATTCATGTATTGGAAAATCTCATAAAATATAAATATACATGTAAATCGTTCTATTGAATGTAGATACTTCATTCTTGAATTTTAATCACTTATCCATCAAACTCAAACACTTGTTCATGCAGCTGCAGCTTCGTAAGGAAGTATCATTTTTTCCTCCAACCGATTTCCTGGAGTCTTTGAAGTCCACTAGATACTCGTTAGGACAACAAGAGGATTGTTCCGAATTCTTGGGGTTCTTGTTGAA
>WOGN01006669.1:0-11943 GCA_015342105.1 Leptinotarsa texana | reverse complement strand
CTTATAGGCAATGTCTATTTTGTTGTGGATAGATACCGTATACCTTTCCAGTTCTTCATTGTTGCCAGGAGTCATGATTCTGTTTCCAGCAGAGCTCCTCTTAAGAGTCGATTGTAGAGAGCTACATCCGTCCTCTTCGGGTCACGAGATTTTACAGTGGTCCTGAGATCCTGGCTTACCGTATAGGTCAGCCAGCGGTGATCTGTGACAAAAATTAAACAGAAAAACAATATATTTTACAATGAACGTTCGAGAAAAATGAAACCAATACGGAATATCAAAGCTACATGGAAATCTACATTAAATGCTCGAATTGACGACCTCTTTGTTGAATGCACATAAGTTATCGATCCAGACAATTTCTGTGGCAATTTTCTAGCATAATAGGTGTAATACTAATACATGCATCTATTATTTTTTGTTTGAGATGGTCGATATCAGTATTTGGTGTTGAGAAACTTCATCCTTTATGTAAACCTAGACAAAAAATATAGAGGAGTAAGATCTGGTAATCAAGTTGGCCATTTAATTAGTCCATTGTTTCCAATCCATTTTCTTGAAAATATTGTATTTCATGGCGGATATTCAGGCAATTCATCTAAGAAGCCATCGAATTCATTGAATAGAAAATGAAGTTATATTTCACTATTCAAGTGATCATCGTAAAAGAAAGGGCCAAGGATGTTTGTTCCCACAATATCCAACCAAACATTTATTCCGAACCTTTCTTGGAAATTGGTTTCCCTGTGTAAATGTTCATTTATATTATTTCACCTATCATGGATATTTCACTTAAACCAACCATTGTTGGTGAATTTTGATTCGTCCGTCCATATTAATTTTTAATAACATTTTTCCAACTTTCCTATTTTTACGTGTTAACCACTTCGCAAATCGTACTCTCCTTTCCGTAATCCCTTTCATTGAGGTGATGAACTTTGCGTATCCTGAGCACTTATATTTGTTATTTTTTTAAACTAGTTTTGGTGGATTTTTTAGCAATCCCTATTTCGTAGGCAAGTTGTCGTGAAGAAACATATGGATTAGCATAATTCTTCTAAGTGGCCAATCCTAAATTTAAAAAAAAGAAGATGTTTTTATTGAGTAAATTTTTATGTGGTAATATTTGCTTACTCATAACATTTATTTGATTCCTCACACTCTCAGTAACCTCCATAGTCCCTCAAATTTCTTTCTAATCGTCTAAACATTTGGATGTTCGGAATACGATGATTCGCGTATAGCTCAACATACATATTCCTTGCAAAAAGAGGTTTTCTATTTGATTTTGCATAACCAAATAGAATATCAGTCCTTTCATCATTTGAATACATCTTTGATATGTTCATAAAGTCTGACACGGAAAGCCTTCGCGTTCAAGATGGTAAATGAATTGAGATGCTATTTGAACAACCTAAATTATACAACAATCGAATTTTATTCAAAAACTGATATTATCGTTACTTCAAGGATTGATAATTATAAAAATATTACGAATTATAATTGATTAGGAAGAAATAAGACTTGAAAGAAGGATTACGGCAATACAAAAATTCCTAAAACAAAAAAGTACGTATTTTCATTGTGTTAGGTTACCTAACTGTTAAATTTATTGGGTTATCTGAATTATATTTTGAAGAAATCGAAACAATTTACGAAATAAATAACGAGAGGACCGTAATCCAAAATTGTTGTAACTGATGATGGTAGTTATTTCAAATGAAACGATATAAAAATATCATATGTGATATACCCTTCAATTGTGAATTATCTGTAATAAAAAAGACAGGTCCGTATTTAAAAAAACGTTGATGGTGGCCATGTTGACACGAAACGTTTTATCGAATATTTATTATGACATCGTCATAGTACACTTCGAACACAATAATATTTTAGTTTTCCATTTTTTGATATTCTACGAAATGAGAATTTCATTCGAAAAAAATTAAAAACAGCATTTTTGGTTTTCCCCGTATAACTCGAGGAGGGCGAGAGTCTCCGTAAATTTTCTTCGACCTTTATATTGTTCCCGATACCAGTTATCTTTTTTCCCATTTAATCGTTTTGGTATCTATTACGTTTTAGAATATGGCAATGTTACCACATGATAAAAGAAACGATCTGTATATTCATTCATTCCCATTTATCGGCATTCACATTGGAGTTTCACCAAGAAATTAAGTTTCATTAAAATGCTGATAACACGTCAGACGTGAATTGTTCATAAAAAGTTAAATGATTTGAATATTCAGCACATTCTGCATTTATTGCTCCTTGCATACAAAACTGTTTCGTTTCTATAATACGAATCTATCTTCAATAAAAACTGAAATTATCAGACGTTTATCGGACGTCAGAGATTATTTCTGTTGATGTTTCAGATTGCCTGCACCTATACAGTAATTGCTGAATGCAAAATGGCATACATGGTACTGGAATTTTCTCCTAACAATAACTTTAATTTACTAAGATTTGCATTCACATAAATGAGCAGCAAATGATTACATGAAATGCATAAGATAGTTATTTGTCCAATGTGTTGTTCTCAATGATAAGTGACTGATTTCGAATGATATAATCATTCTATGATGCAGCATCTTTATATACCTAATCTTTTGTAGTCAATATATGAACTCACGGTGGTGGGTGTGCAATGAATGTTGTCACAAAATTTCTATTAGAATATAAAGTATTATGAAAAGGTAGAATTCGACAGAATTTTTTCATGAAAATAAACAAGTAATACAAGACAACCCTCATGATGTGCATATGCCATAGTGATGATTTATAACTTGATGCATTTGATTCGCTCTAGATTATATTCATTTGACGAAACGGTATAGTCAGAGCCACATTTATTCTCCAGACAGTCATAAGAAGAAATATAATGTGATGCATAAAAAGTTTTTATTAATCAACAGAACGAAGAAGTAATTATTTTTTTGGCACTCGACAAGTTTGGTTTTTAACACAAGTCATTAGTTATCGAAGTTGCAATTACAAAGTTTTTTCATTCTTGTGATGAAATAAAACCTGTAGTCGGTTCCTGAACCCTCTCCAGATTCTAAATTCCAAATTTCAGTGTTAGTATAAAAGTTAATTATGAATCAAGTGTATAGTCATTTATTAAGCTGTTTTTTAATATCCCTCCATTTCTTTTTCAAAATAGGTAATTTATTATATGCAAGTTTGTGCGTCATCAGACCAGAATCTGTCACTGGCATCGCTAAGGCTTTGCCAAACAAACATTGAACACCTGGATGTCAAGGAGATTAATGGACTTCCGGCAAAATCTTCCAGGATTGGCTCACTCCAAAGCGTTCATTCACCTTTCGAAGCTTGATACCAAACAGTGCTTCATCGGAACCTGTTACTGGCATCGCTTCCGGCTTTGCCAAACGAACATAGACGCCAAGGTATTCATTCACCCTTCGAAGCTTGATGACAAACAGTTGTTGGAATACAGTAGGGATGAACTACGATGTCTAACAGGCCTTCTCACAGGGTCACTGTCGTTTGAATCATACATATACAGAGACTTGGACTATCGGAAGACAATGTGTGTCGCCTATATTTGGAAAATGATGGAACAGCACAGCATATACTTTGTGCCTGCCCACTGAGGGCCGAATCAGATTTTCAGAGTTTGACAGAGCCGCATTCTTACCATCTGATCTGAAAGACCACTCACCATATAAACTAATTGGCTTCGTTAGGCAGCTGGGTTCATTTGGTCGAGTGTGAATGAGTGAGAGTCACAATATACCCTTGCGGGTTGCGGTGGAGGCTCGAATAGACCCATTCACTTTTGTCCTAATTCAACCTATGTGCGTGTATCTATTACAATAATCATTTGAAATGTATTAAATATTCCAAACACTGTTCCCACACACTGAACTGCATTTTTTCCGAAGGACGTTACACCAACCAAGTTGGAGTATTCAAGAGATGAAGTACAAATATTCCAAAATCTTAAACTATTCTCTATTTATATCAAACAGGGTACACTCCCACTCTCAAACACACATCAGTGATTTCGGGTTGAAAAATTTTCATGTGAAAGTTACCACTAATTTCAACAGATCGATACATACAAAGGTGAACTATTTGGAACGCGACATTCGTCACTGCTGGTAGTTCTCATTCATCACTTTTCTATTTCTATACTTTCGAAAGCATCCAAAAATATATCAATTTCTGAAAGAGACAAAATCTATGAGATTATGATATCGGACAATTTTTTTTTGTTTTTTAAGGGTATATTTATATTATATAACATACAGACCAATTAACAGACTTCAAGAGACAAAAAAAACCCTCAAAAGTGCTGCTTCGTTATCTCCTGTTCATAAAAGAGTACATATGCCTCCTCACTCACAAGCGAATTAGGTGAAATTGGGCACACATGTGAATCGTTGCCACGAGCCACTATAAGGGTGTCTGCAATATGCTGTATAATGCCCGTTGTAAGTAGTCCCACTATAATTCGAAAGTGCATATAGATTATAACGACAAGAGGCCACATTGTCCGCTGCATAATTGCTCATATTTAATTCTTGTAAAAAAAAAGTCGATGACAACATCCAATTTGTCTCTGATCTTACTGTTGGAGAGAATATTTTCAAATAAATTACGAACATACTGGGAAATTTATGGATTGATAGGGACTTTGTGCATTTTCTTCTTTCCTGGCACCTCGAACACGTTGGTTTTTCATCTCCATCCAGAGTTACCTCTCTTGTGAAGGAATCCAGGCATTTTAACAAACTCAATTGGTCAGTTCTTTGTGGTATGGCGAGAGACAAACCCCAGAAAGGATCGAAGGTTACTGAAGAGTGTCCACAGTGTGTGAATTTCAATTGACCAACGAAATTGTCTACAATTTTAGAGTTGTTCATGTTTAAATATCTCAGCCAGGATTTTTCGCTTTTCCGCTGTTACTCAAATTTTCGTCAATCTCCGTTAAGATCGGATTAGGTTTCTTAGTAATTCTATTGAGGTCCTCATGTAAATCTTCTAAAAGATATTAAAGGAATTCCTGGGCGTCTTGATGGGCAGATCCCATGAATCGAGGAGTAAATTTTTGAATCTGACTTTTCGAGTAAGCAGTGTTTATTACTCTATCAGATGAATCTTCTGACCACAATTCCTTGATAACTTCTACGAACGATTTGATTGAAGCACCTTTCATACTAGAATTACTAGTATTGATATCTTCTATGTATGTATCATTTTTTTAATATTCCAGCAACCATTTCGTTTTTGATAAACGTTGGATTACACTGTTCATGAAACAGGTGTTTCCAATATTTTTCTACCCATTAAACCCAAGAGTTCTGACTGAAAAATGTATCACTAAACTAATGTAACTATTGATTCTACGTTTGTCACTGCTGTCTTCTTCTGAGTAAGCACGGATTGAATGATTCACCCTTTCATTGGATTGGTGAGATAAGGAATTTGAAGCTGAACTGTCCAAAACTGAATTGGATATGGTAGATTGAATTTGGTAGAAGAAGATAATTCTAGAGCTTGATCATATTTTTCAGTATCTTCTGATGGGAACTTATGGGAAGTAATACAAGCAATATGGGAGGTTTTATGAGAAAACAATCTTTCGTCGTGACTACGATATGAATATGATTTGGAAACAACGGGATGAAGAAAAATTTTATCCAGTGAATGTGACGATGGAATGGTGCCAAAAACAGAGGCTGAATTACCACGCTGTATAGCTAAACTAAATTTTTAGATCAGAAAGATGATACATCTTTTCTTCAGTTATCCTTCTGCCAATTTTATTAACAACATTTAGAGATACGGGGCCAAATACACCGAAAGTTTCTACAGCCACAGGATAAAATATAATTTTTTTTCCAATATTTCGATACTTCTGCTGCTTTGCTTTCTCACTGGTTAAGGCAGCAGCACCTGCATTTTTAGACATTACAACTAAATGAGATGTGTCTGCACATGTGAAATCCCAAACGACAGCTTTGCCACATTTCCAGGGAACAAGGGTCATTCCATCAGGCCGTTTGCCATCATCTCGGCTGGTAGGTACCTAGTGGTTCTAGGATAGAAGGTATCCTAGCTGATATCAAGGACGTTTTTTTCATGTCATTGACTTGGTGATGTCTTGGAAAACGTTTATAACTCCATGAGCATATTTTTCATTTACCTCACTTCCACAAATGCATTCATGAGGAGTACAAATATCTAAACCCAATCTAAGTCCAATGGCTACCCTGAAAGTATCATTATGTAATAGTGTTCCCAGATTAGTAACAGGTGATGCGTTCAACCAAGCACCAGATTCTTTAATATTGACGGCTTTGAGGCGAGCTTTTTCAGAGGGAGATGACAAAGATAAATTGATTGAGTCAGAAGTAATTTCCAGTAAAGGTTCGTCCCATGCTTTCTGAAGTGATTTGAGATCCGTAGGCACATGACTTTTGGTTTAATAATAATAATAGTCGATACATGATTGAAATCGGTAAAATTATTCACTAAATTATTTACACTAAATTCACAAAATCACAAAATTATATGCAGACCATCTAGTTCGCAGCCTCCAACTGGCATGTATGGGTTGATAGTGAAAAGAGGGAAATACATTTTCTACAATTTCGCTCTTTTCACTCATACATAGTGTAGGGCACAGAGGCCGATTATTGGTTGGGGGTGGTGGTAGGGGGAAGTTTGCTACTTTCGAAATGTGCAATGACAAGTGGGAGAGGAAAGTCATCGGTAACATTTGTTGCAGACTTCTATTTCTGAGACCGCCATGTAAATTTTTTTTGATATCCATGATATAGCAAAAAATCGGTCCCCAAATTTGCAGCCTACTCAGCCTGCTGGTAAATTCGCCACTGGAATGAAGATTTCCATATTTTCATCCATCACTCTTATTTATTATACAGCACACAAATGATTCTGCTACACAGGGGTAGCAGATCTAATATATTCATAAATTTTTTCATAGCTTGTAAATAAAGAAGGTTTCCGTTTTTACCGAAAGGGCATCCTTTTTGAAAGAATAAGGGTTGGAAATTTTTCCCTCTAGAAAGTTATAGATGGTGAACATTTGTGGAATATTCGAGTACAGTCTGGAACGTTTGGGAAAAGTATGATGAAGGAAGTTATATGATATGGTAACTGTCTATCACCCATCGGAAAAGAAGATTCTCGTTTTTACCTGAAGGATATGTAAGGGCTAAAAGTTTGGCCCTCTAGAAATTTATGGAATATTCCACAATATTCGAGAGTGTTCGAAAGCATTCCACAACATCACTGAATATTCTGGAATAAGGTTCAATGTTCGGGAATGATATACAACGCTTGGGAACATAATGGAAACTCAGTTCAATGTGGAACGATAAAAAAAGTTACATTCTCCCTCTACGAAAACGGTTTCCGTTTTAACCTATAGGTAAGGCTTGCTTCTGAAGATATGGGGTCTGAAATTTTCGTCATGTAGAAATTTATAGAACAGTCCAGAACAGTTCGAACAGTTCGAGAAGAGTGGAACGTTCGAGAACGTTCATTGTGGAAAATTACAGCAAAGTCTTAAGTGCTGTTGAATAATCTGGAACATTGTGAACAATTGGAAGGCTTTTTATATGGGTGGAGTTACCCATTGGTAGGGGTATGGAAATCAAGATTCGTTAACCTTTCAGAATTCATAGTTCATTCTTTCATTCCAACTATCATATAATCAACTCCCGGAGCGAAGCCGGGTACACTAGCCAGTAACCGAGATGATAATGAACTTTGAGAAAATCCACCGAAACGAAAGTATATTCACAAATATCGATTCTGATCAAATGGATGATTCACTACATGAAAGAAAATCAACGCATTTGAAATGAAGGTCGCGTGTTTCCCGGATGATAGTTTTAATTATACGATGAATCCTAAGATATCAATTTGAGTTGCATGGGCAATTACAGTAACTTGTTTGATTGATGACGAATTAATTTTGTAGAAATTCATATTAAATATAGTATTTATTTTGTAAAAATTTATATTGAATACAAAATAAAGAAAATAATTTTTGTCTAATTTCTACTAAGTTTATTATTTCGGTTTATTAGACGGTTTTCATAATAAACCGAAGCCGGTTGTAAAAAATAATAAAGTTAGCAATTAGACAAAAGTTATTTTCTTTATTCTATATTCAATTAAATTAGGCTATTCTCAAGCGGGGACCTTTTTGTTGCCCTATAAAAGAGAAACAATATGTATTGAACTGTTTGCATGATAGCACCACCGCACGATTTCGCAATCAATAGATTATATACATAAACATTCCTTTTGAATCACTCCGTCCACTGGTGAAAATGAATGAAAATCCAATTTGTGCTTTCTGCGTTTATCGCCATCTGACAGACAGACATGGCGAGGACTTTAATTTCTGACATGTAGTGATTATTTAATCGAATGTCGATAAAGATAATTTTTAGGTGACTGTGAGCAGGAACAAAAATTAAAAAAACCAAGAGAGGGAGCCTCGTTTATCTTTGATATTCAAGGGTTTGAGTCTTCTGTCGATCCCATATATAGCGTTTTCGTAGAGGGGAGATGCCATTTTACTTTCGGGCTCGACTTTTCCAAAACAGTTGAGTGTTTCAGCCTAGCATCACTGATGATATCTTGGCGAAACAGCAAAACAGCGCTATTTGGTGTTTGATCCCAAGCTCATCAAATATGTGATTGAATAATTAAAAATATCATTGAATAAACTCGAGAAAATGGATGAATTAATTCTACCACTGAGAGAAAAAGTTATGGATTCATTTATACTTGTTGAAATTGAAGTATGCTATTCGAGTGATACTTATTAGGGACGAAATGAGGAGAAAGAATACAATGTTCTACAGAACAGATTAAAACTCTAGTAAATCATGGAACAAGTAATTTTTTGTGGAGAAAAAGTTTTTACCAACTTTTTTGGCAGTATAATTGTGTAGAAGTTTCGTTTGTAATTTGAGAAGGATGGTGTTTGCATTTGAACTGAAAATTCACAAAATAGCATAAAAATAAACAGATTGGGTTGAGTTTTGAAGGAGGAGAGTTAAGTAAAATATTTTGGACAGCTACAATCCAAGCAATATTGAACATAGTTCTGCATAAAGAAGACCTGAAAAAAAGTATTACAAATATCGTTCCATTGTACGGTTTACCGAAATTATAATTTCATTCCTCCTGAATTGAAAAATGTTACCTAAATACGTATTTGAAAAAAAAACCCTCCGTTGATATTAATTCATCATTGATATCTATTTTGAATCTATGATTTATCTTTTTTGATGGTCACTCAGACCACTGTTTGGCACTGTTTGATAATTATTACTCATATATCTACTTGTAACTATTCATCTTGTTGTGTTTAGTTTTTGTTGTAATTATTTGACCGTTCGTACGCAACCCATGCAAGAGGTATCAGTTTTCTATGTGTTTAACCTATTCATTTACGACTTTTTCTTTCCGTCGTTATGATCTGTAATTCGTCGAAATAAATAAATTATTATTATTATTATCATTATTTTCTTTCTCTGAGGTTGCGCTGGTGGCACACTCCCATACCGTGAGATAAGTGATCATTTCATCCGAGAATCATGTGCTCTGAGTAAGCGCAGTGAGCCAAGGATGACATCCTTCCGCATCTGTCTGGCTAAGATTTCTGTCTTAGTGCGGTAGTGCGGTATGATTTTGAAATACGAGAGTAGGGAGAGCATTATTCCATCAAGGACTCCAATAATCAGAACAACCATCTTGACAGATTGATCTGGATAGAGTCTGCGGAGTTCGAAGAGAAAATCTCGATATTTTATCCATTTTTCCTCCTCTTTTTGAATAATATTCGTCTCGCCCGGAGCTGAAAACTCCACGACAAATAAGTTTTGCTCTGATGGCCGAGAAGGTACTAGTTATGTAGCCTTATGAATAACGCATTGTACTACTAATCTCATAAATATGTCATAGGTTACTTAGATAAGTACACTAAACGATGAAATGTTTTACGTTAATGATCTAATGCACTTTTCCTTTTTATATATAAACTGATATTCTCAAGATTAGTCAGTTAGTAAGTTGACTATATTTATTGTGCCTAAAGCCCATTGAATAAGTGTAAATAAACGTCTTTAAAAAGTCTTTCCATTGTTTGGAAAACATAATTGGCGCAGTCGGAGTAGGATTGGAGAAGGCAGAACTGAAGCAAAATCGCTGTTCCTGACCATTGGTTTCAACCATTCATCTCTAATCAGAAACACTACAAATCCCAGGAAAAAGAAGGTACTCTGAGTAAGTGTTGAGTTTCCTTTATTTTCCTGTATTTACCTTGTATATTTGCAAAACGTGCTGAATTTGAATTACTTTCGAAAACTTTTCGTATAAAATAATATTTTTACAAAATAATATTGAAACATTTGATTGCGTTATAGTGACTTTTCAACACGAAAATCATTTTTCAAAACGCTCTAGTCGTATTTAACTGAAGTTTAAAACTAATTCTCTAAAACGGAAGACTTGTCCAATCTCTTAGAAAACATGTCCATTAAACCAGGACAAGTAAATATTCAAACTCCCACAATTCAAGCGGCAAAAGCTATCCTAGACTTTTTACCTATATTTTCAGGTGATGCTTATCAATTAGAAAGCTTCATTAAAAGGTGTGATAATTTTTTCAATAATTATGGCCGTACAAATGACAATAATTTGAATGACTTTACGTTCAATGCAATATGCTCAAAATTGAAAGATGACGTTTTCAATTTTCTTATGTGTAGACCTGACTTGACTACCTGGCCTTTAGTTCGTACAGCTTTAAGAGAACATTACGGAGATAGAATTGACAGACAAACACTAACTCGTGATTTTCTCCATCTAACGATTAACAAAAATGAAAATATTTTAGATTTTCTTGAAAACATAAAACAAATGAAAACGCGACTTGAAATTAAAATCACGTCAGATACATCAGTTCCCGAACCTCGTAAAGTTTTATTGATGGAACAAGCAGAAGGAAATGCTCTCGATGTCTTAATGGCATATCAGACGACAAACTTAGACTTTTACTTGACATTAGAAACCCGCAAAATTTAGCACAAGCTAGCGAAGTTGTTTATAGATATTTCCACAATGAACAAAAGACGTACAACGTCGATCAAAGACAAACAAGACCAACACACAATTTCTACGAACCCCAAACTATTAGACAAACCTAGTCAACCAATTAATATTCAACCACGACAAATCCCACGTCAATACCACACCAATTCCCAAGTTTTTGGTAAACCTAAAAACGTATTTGACCCAAGAAATTCTCCAAAAATTACAAATAAACCCACACCTATGTCAACCACATCTCGTACACCCACTATACAAAATACTCGACAAAACAATTATTTCCAACGAGGACAACCAAATTTCATATCAGAAGAGCTATATAATGCCGAGTCACTCCCCAGACAAAATACCTACCATAGAGACGTACGAAACAATAATACAAACTCTGATGACTATTCACAGAATACTCATGAAGAAACTCAGGATTTTCACACAGCAGAATATCCTCCAATATCGTCATAGATTTGAATAATATCATTTCTAATTCTTTGTTATATATTCAAATAAAAAATCCACCAATCAAACTTTCAATTGATACCGGTTGCCACCCTTCTCTCTTAAGACCTTATATAGCCGAAAAATACTTCCCTGAGACAATTACACGACATAATACACCTATTGTAACTTGTGCAGGCACACGTAAATCACAATTCAAAGCTAGAAGTTTTCCCGAATTTTTCCCGATTAAAATCCCTTTAGAATTTGTTTTATTTGATTTCCATGATTATTTCGATAGAATTATAGGCATACGAGATCTACGACAAATGAAATTAAATCTTGATTTACATAATAGGATTCTTTATAACAATC
>WOGN01006668.1:0-12297 GCA_015342105.1 Leptinotarsa texana | reverse complement strand
TGTTCTCCTATGATACATATTTTTGTTTTAATTTTTGTTCTGCAGGTAACTGAGATATCTGCTGGCCTAAAAGCTCTGGGACACCCGGTATATCAAAATCCTTTTTCAATTGCAACAGATATTGTGTGAAAAATCTTCCTTGATTAAAAATATTTTGTTTCTGGAATATAAGAGAAAAAAGTTTAATTGATGATTGCAGAACTATAACACAGGTGGTACCAGCTTCAAGTTAATGGAATCAAGACTGAGGGAAAAATAGTTTTGAATAGATCTGCATATACAATGCGGACGAAAGATATCATAGTCGGACAACATTTTTGTAAAAAAGAATCATTTTTGATACTTTCTGAAAGTAAAAAAGTATGACATCACAGCTGAGAGAGCGGTGATATAGCCCAAAAGGAAATACTCGAGTGGAGCCAAGTCCGGCAAACGAGCAGGTCATTCCAAAAGACCGCGCCTGCCAATCAACATGCCTGGGTATGTCTGATTCCATCAATCCCCTATAGGCCTGAAAAAAATGTGGAAGCGCACCATCTAGTTGGAAAACAATATAATTTTCCAATATTCCTGCCCAGATATTTATTTTCTCAGAAGTGTTCTAGAAAAATATGTGGCTTCATTCCTTTCTTATCGAGTAGTTTCCCACAAAGGCATAAATTTTTAAAGTTTCAACTATTCATTTCTAATCATTTTCTATATTTCAGTTCTAGAATGAATCTAAACTTTTCCTGTATAAGTATTAGTCTTGACCTTGTCGTTCTATTTTGAAAACTCGAATGTGTGCTTCAGTTACTCCACTGATGTTCTCCATTAGCTGGTGAAATGAAACACACCATTCATCAGCATAGACAAGTGATAAATTTAGTGTCAGGCAAAGTGTTGGCTTCAGATTTTTGGCAGTATCCTTACTGGGATTTTTGTTAATTCTCTCTATTCACGCCGAGAACCATGATCAAATCAAATCAGGCCAACAGACAATATTAACATTCATTAACGTACGTCGATTTTGTTATCATTTCTTTATGTTATAAAAGTTAGTAGTGCTTTGCGTGTTCGGCGATTGTCTGCTATAGAAAAATGTGGATCAAAGAATTTACATCAAATTTAGGGTCAGAGAAATGTTTACAAATCGCCCTGGATGCCTCAGTACATCAACGACCGATAGAAATGTGTGAAAAAAGTCCATCATATTACCAAAATATATTTGGAGATGAAAATATGACCTACCCAAGAATTTTTTTTTGGTTTATGGATATAAATATCTCATTATAAGATAGTCGGTTTGTGATGAAAAACATATTGCATTGCATTGCATATATACTGTTTAGAATGATAAAAAACTAGAATTGTTATTCCTTCAAATACGCTTTTTTGTGGAGAAGCCAATGCTTCTTGCTGTCTTTTGGGTGTATAACCTTCAACAACTCAGCTTTCTTCAGATGGTTGATATTTTGGAAAATAATTTTGACGTGTGTCGAAGGAAATATAGCTGTTTGCAATTGAGGCATTGTTCGGAATTGATTATTTAGGGCTTCAAGAACGAACCCGGATAATTTTTTCCGAAACGTCAACCATCTAGAATAAATAGTGAAAGGTTGTACATCCAAAGAACAGTAGGACGTAGATTTGTTAGTTTCAGAGCTGATCTCCATCGAATTTTGAAACCTCCAAGCAAACTGCCTCCTTAGGGAGGTTGTTGAAAGAAATGAAAACACTTTGTCATACTCAAATTTTCCATGGCTGGTGAACGAAAGAGAAATATCATAAGTATTGATTTAAAAAAAAGTTTCCTCTTCTACCTATTAGACTGAAGCATTACCTTTCCCTTCTATCTCTTTCTTACAAAAAAGCTTGTTTTTTATGGAAACGAACTCATACGCGGTCTGTTCCAAAAATTGAGTGGATTTTCATTTTTCTAAAAAATATTTAGTCATCAATTTCCTTGTCCTTGAGTTCTCTTACCGATTAGGTAAGATATCTCGTTTAAAAAATTCAAAAGCTTCTGGTTTTAACTTGGTTTAACTGGTTTTAACTTATTCTAATAAGAATAATTTAGGAAACATGTTATTCAACGCAAAACCCAAAAGAGATAAATGGAAAAAATGGGGCATATACAGACTAGCTGCCCAGCAGCTTATACAGGTCAGACAGGCAGAAACTTTGACATAAGATACCGAGAACATGTATTATCTAATAAAAAATCAGCCATATATGGACATCTAAAAAAAACAAACCATACAATAAATAAAGGAAACATGAAAATTCTTCATACATGTAACAAAGGAAGGGATATGAATTTATTGGAAGCGTTGGAAATAAATAAATTGTACAAGGACCCCAAGTTCATAACGCCCTTTTGAATTTAGGAATGTTAAGATCCATCCAATAGTTGGCAATCGTGACATATTTTAATATTGGTAACGTGTTAGGACAGGTACCTAAAGCAGATACCTGTCTACATTATATAAGACACATCTTTACAATTTGGGGTAGTTACTTGAAAATGGCGTTATGAGCCGAAACCGGTCGTACGTTAAATAAACATAGTAGAAACTAGACAAAAGTTTTTTCTTCATTCTATATTCAACATGAATTTCTACAAAATTAATCGAACAAACCGTCATAATATACGGATTGCGTTCGATTAGATAGATGAAATTAAAAAAATTTGAGTGTTACACCTCTTATTTCATAAAATTCGAGCTTCTCTAAAAGTATGTCGTGCGATACACAGTCAAATGGTTTACTAAGGTCACACATTGTAATCGACGTGTTTTCACCTCTTTCAAGACAATTCACAATATTCTATAGACATTTGTAATGGCTTTCAGAGTAGATTTATTTTTTCCAAAACCAAATTGGTTTCGATTTAGCAACTCATGTTTTTCGAATAAATTCATGAGCCTCTGTTTTACAAAAATTTCTACAATATTACCTAAAATAGAGATGACTGAAATTGGACGATAGTTGTCGATTTCTTCCCGATCCCCTTTATTCTTATAAATAGGAATTATCTTCGTGACTTTGAGAATATCAGCAAATTATCTTTCCAAGAAAGACAAATTTGTCAAGGCTGTTATAGGTTCTATTAGTATATTCATTGTTTCTTTTATTATTTCACTGTTCAGATCAAATACATCACATTTGGTTCGCTTCAGATATAATATGACATTCATAACCTCCATCTGAATGGCAGAAGCGAAAAAGAAAGATTTTTCAGATTTTCTTAGATTATTATTTAAGAAATTAGTGACATGATTATTCAGAGATGGTAATCCCTTCAATGTGTTCTCTACACAATCAGTAAAAGATACGTTGAACTCATCAGGTGATAATGAATCACATATTTTTCCATTGATTAGTTTCCAACAGTCCCTCGATTTATTGTTAGAGTTGCCTAGAAAGTTTTTGTTAGCAGTTCAATTTCTTTCGAATAATATTTTTTATATTTTTTATAGGCTTCAATATCTATAGGTTCGTGAGTATCTACACTGATACATTTGATACACTCCAACGTATCTTTTATCTTTCTAAGATTATCATTGAAAAAACTTACCGGTGGCTTATTATTTTGTGAAGCTTTCCTTAAAGGGAAACATTTTTTACCAAAAGTTGAATAGATATCAACCAGAGACTCCTATAAGGTTTTTGTTGTAGTTTCAGGTATATAGATGAATGACCAATCTGTGTTTATCAAGTTATTTTTGAGTTTTTTCAATCCGCCTATAGTTATACACCTTTCCATAATATTCTCGACACTTATTCCACTTGACTCGATATTAATGAATTGAGCCGTATGGTCAGACAGCCCAGGATCAAATACACCTGTATTATATATATTGTTGTCACCTATGTTGGTTAAAATATTATCAATCAAACTAGAAGATTTTTGTGTTTTTCTAGTGTAATCTGAAATGGTTATTGTTAGTCCAAACGAACTTACAATATCAATGAAATTGTCTGTAGTGTTAAAAATTTGTTTAAGATTTACATTAAAATCACCCAAAATTATGATATTGTTATACTTATGTAAAATGTAGGTAACTACATTTTACATAAGTAAAATTTAGTAAAATAAAAATAAGTAAAATTTTCAAAGAAGATGGATATATCTCCATATAATGGAGATCCATATAATGGAGATCTATTTACTAAAACTATTGCAGTTTTGAGACAGGTTTAAACTCAATTGCACAAAATTCGTAATGCAGTTCCTTATTGAATTCCTCAATTTTTTATAGGTTTCCATTCACACTTCGATTCAACAAAAATGCAGAAGTCGCCATGCACTGAATTTCGACAGAAGTAATGAGCAATTTCACATCATGAGGATTGATGCTTTTGAGAGCATCTTCTGTCAACCAGTGTTGACTAAGACATAAAACATCAGCTTTGTAATTATCAAGAAACATTAGTAATTGATCTACTTTATTTGACAAGCTTTGAATATTCAAATGCTTAATTCTTACCATGCTTGATTCAGACAGTTCGTTGAACATTTCATCAAAGAATATATTCTGATTTGGGTTTTTTTCATTCAGGACTGTGGACGTTCTTATTTCTTCTTGAATAAAAAATGCTGGATATAAGAGTCCTCAGGCCATACTGCTGGGTCCACGGCTTTCTCAAGATTTTTTTCGTGTATCGTCACTATGAAGGATGAATACTTCTCGGGGAATTTGGAATTCCATGATTCAAAGACTACCTATGAAAAGTGTGGTTTCAAAAAAGCATTTAAAAGCTCTGTTGATGTACTCGGTTTGAGCCTAATAACGTGCAAAATCGAAGATTTGGAAATTCTCTTCAAGGAACAGAAAGTTAAGTCAATTATTGTGTCTACTATCGCAGACATTTTAGGGTTCGTATTCTGTTTTTTGTGAGTGACAGTCTTTCAAGCATTAACATGTTTTTGAGAAGATTCGTTTTTTCCCTCTCTAGCATGGGCTTGGATAATACCCTCGCTAACCTTTTTTGTAGTGATAACATGTTTATTGCTTACTGAAGCGTTTGTGTTATCACTGTAGGTACTTTTTTCTTTACTGTTAGCTGCTTGACTCGAGCAAGACGTGGCATCCTGGCAATTCGTAGATATATTCTTCACATCAGGGAAACAGGTTTTATCATTGTTCAAGAGCGTGATAATTATTTCTTTGTCAATTATTGTTTTGACTAGTTCGTTATTGAGCCCCTTCAAGTATTCAATCTCAATATTTTTATATTTTACCTAATATTTGAGGTTAATTGAGTTCAGGTCAGGGTTGCAGACACTGTCATAAAACTCATTATCATCACCTTCGATGAATTTTCTCACATCTTCACTCACTTTCACTTCAATTGGTACCTTTTTTCATTATTATTTCAACCAATTCGTCTTTTTTAAGTTTATCCAACTCCCGACAAATTGCTTCGGCAGTTGTCATGTTGCCATGAATATATTGCCACAAATAACAAGAAAATAAAAAAATACACTCTGTATATGATGTGCAAATGGTTTTTGGTTCAGATTGCGAATTTGCATTTACATTTGCTTTTCCACCAATAACGAAAATGTATAAAAATAAAATATTACGTATTCAGAAATAGTATCGTCTTCTTTCAATAAATCAAGATTCAAGTTTTCTGTGAAGATATTTGCAGTATTGCTCTTATTTTTTTCAGGTAATTTTGCAAACAATTTATAAACTATTTGGGATTACTCGATGGTGATCTGTACCTTGCTGTGACAAATATATTTATTTGTTGATCGAATTTTATTTTGATATTCAGCACTTCAATATTATTAATTGATATAACTGAGTGCTCATATGACAAATGAGATACTAGGTGCACTACATCATTTTGATTGAGATCACCTTCATTGTATATCGATATTTCTTGAATCACTGAGAAAAATTTTAAACTCATCAAGGTTTGCATTTATTGAACGTATATTTTGATTCAACAATTTGAAATTTTGATTACTTTCATTTATCATAAACACGTCATTACACTCTTTTGCACTAGACGGTGTGAAAGTTTGGAGTTTGATTTTCCCCAGTTTCTTTTCTTGGTTTACGTTCTTTGGTGTTTGTGGTTCTATGGTTATTATTGGTTGTTTTTTTAACTTTAGGAGTCGGTGGAGCTTCCTCAGTTTTGGTTCTTCTTCACATAGTAAATTTTCAATGGTGTATGCAATATTATTTACGTATAGCCTATTTCCTTTTATATAGCTCTTGTCATCGGTTTGTTTCTGGTTTGGTGAAGGTGTTTTCTCAGAAATTCAATGTCGTATTTTTGTCTGCTAGATCATGTGTACCTTTCAATGTACGCCAGTTCTGAAGTATTTCTCTTTTCTTCAGATAGGATACCAATTCAATTTTTATTGGGCTGTTATCTGCCTTATCTAGCATATATACATCACTAATGTCGGTTTCTATCAGTTGAACATCTAGTAATTGTTTACTTTGTCTGCAGATAAAAGCAACATACACTTCTCTGTAGTTATTATTCAGTCCAAAAATAATAAGATTTTATTATTGCTCTCTTTTTCTAATATCTCGATTTTGTTTTTCTGTTGAATGCTTGCTAGTCAATGTTTTTATCACATTACTCCTAGATTCAAGTTTCATCAATAAATGAGCTCAATTCAATTTTTCTGTTCATTTGTTTTTCACTATATCGTCGTATAGTTGTTTAAAGTCAACTTCTGATTATCCGCTGTTCATATTATCGTGGTTGGATTTTGACGTGTATACCTATCTTTTTTACCCACTTATGGTATACGGATCGAATGCACTATAGTCACTATACTTATTTCACTTGTTTGTGGAATTCAGTTTCCCTTGAAACTACATGTAATAATTACTGTTGGTACGCCTCTGGGAGGGTGATATCTACTCGCTTGTCTTGCCAGATGTGCTAGTTGCAGGCACTTTATGCTTCAGTCCCAAAACACTGAATCAATTTCAGATATTATTCAAATTTCAGTAATTCAGGACTTGAAACTGAAAAGGTTATTGGACGTACTTTCTCTGTCGTTTTGATATGAATTTATATATTTTTCATCGGTAAAAAACCACTCAAGCTTTAGTTTCTCACTCACTACACTAGACTGTTGTTCCAATATTTTTTAAAATTGAAATGGTCCCAATGCTATACTATTAGGGAGGCAGTTGGAAGTAAACAGCCCCTTATGTGTTGAAATTGTAGTCATCGTGTGAGAACCACGAACAACCTGGTTATAAACAAATCTAGCTTGGTAAAATGATATCCACCCCGCAATTTCACAAACAGGTCGTTCACCCTTTGTAGGAGAAATTTATCAGAAAGTATAAATGGGTTTATAGTCATTTTATAATCACAGCAAATTCTTATACCACCATCTTTTTTGAAAATGGGTACAATTGGTGTACCTCACTCAAAAAATTCAACTGGGTGATAATATTCCCGTTTACTATTTTTTCCAGCTCAAGTTCTGATTTTTATGTAACAGCAGAAAGTTAAAGGTGTCGGCCTAGGAAATTTTGGTTTCCTTCCTGGTTTGAGGAGTAGATTTATGGAGGAGTGATATTATGTTGATTTGTAAATATCTGAAATTAGTTTTTCTGAATATCGGCCACTGCTGAGGCGCAATAGTCGTGATTCAAAATTGTTTCAATTATGATAGGGTGATATTTTTTTTATTTATTCGTAATTTCAGGTAGCTCGTCAAAAAATCCGATTCTAGTTCATTATGGCGTAAACTTGATTTGTAATTAAAAGAGTTTAGATTCATCGGGATGTAATTTTGCCAGAGGTAATATAGAGGTAACAGTAATATAGCAAAATCTGTTAGCCACTGCCTTTTGTATAATGTTTTCAAATCCTCAAATCATAGTTTCATCGATTTTTTTTTGTATTTGGTAACAACATTGTTCTGTATACGTTGCAAGTATCGCAATTAACCCTCCGTTAGCGTACCCAAATAAATTATCTCGGTTAGTGTACTGGGGTATGACATACTCCAAACAAAAATCATTTTAGAATTACTGAAATAACGAAATTTCGTCATTTTGATAACTATCTTTTTCTGTATACTTATTCCATAAACGTTTGAGTCTTTTTTGTTCTTCTTCGTAAGACATTTCACAATTTCAGTGAAACTCCTGATATATGCATGAAAATAATCAATATTTTGCAGAATATTATTTCAAATGAGAAAGTCACCTCCAAACTTGATGACATGAATTAAAAGTGTTCCGGGGTATGTCGTAAGGCGGAAACAGACTAAGCAAACATTGTTGAGTTCGCTGAATTTATACGTGTTGCGCAACTGTTGACAAACTGTTGCATGATGTTCTCTCCCGAGGCGGTACATCAAAGGAAATGTTGACCAACCGTGCGTCAACTGTTTCACCGGTCCATACGCGCGCTCTAATTGTCAATATGCGTTTAATTTAATTTAGGCATTCGAGAGCGGTACAACGATAGAGTAACGTTCATTTTATTTGAAAGTGTCGCACGATTTGTCAGAAGTACAAGTTCTAAATTTGATAGAACTCATAAGGGAACACTCAAACATATAGAATCCCAAAAATGAAGTCTATCAAAACAAAAATAAACGAACTGACGCATTTAATATTATAGCGACCGTTCTAAAACTATCCCGAGAAGAAATTGAGAGGAAATGAAATGTTCTAAAAACCCAATTTGGGCGGGAATGTGTAAAAAGTGTCACAAAATCTGGCCAGGGAAGAAATGAATTATACGTGTCTCGTTGGTTTGGATATAAGCATTTAATGTTTCAAAAGACAAGAATACACCAAAAAATACAAGAGATAGTGAAGAACATGTCAGTAAACTTGTTTATTCCTTTGTAATGATATGTATTATTTTATTCCATTCTGTCTTGCAAAGGCAGTCTTATATGACTTGAAAAATAATGTGCAAATTGTTCTCTAACCTCCTGTGCTACTCTGGTTGATTTTCTTCCAATTCTATTTACATTCTTGAATGCACATGAAGGTTCTGGTTCGTCTCACCAAGCTCCATGAACCAAAATGCCCGTTGAAACATCTTCATTGTCATACGTTCCAGGGGGCGCATAGCAGTTCATGATTGTTTTGGTATTTTGTAAAAAATTATGTAAGTAGCAACATGTAAGAACAATTATTTCAGCAGTAATAGGTTGCAAAATCAAAGGCTTTCGCAAAACTCGGAACACACCGACGACATCACGCCAAAAGCGTTTTCCACGACTCGTCTTGCTCGCGATAATCTGCAATTAAATGAGCGTTGGAATATCGCCTTCGCATGTTCGCCGGGAAATGGTTTAATTAGTTTCTTCTGTAGACGAAACGCAGCGTCGCAAACAAAAACAAAAGGTGTTGTTCCGTTCTGTTGTCCCGGCAGGAGTTTGTCAGGTGGTACGTTTAAGTCCCATCATTCAGTTTCCTCGCGAAAAGCGTATTTTTTAAAACTCCACCATATGATATTCGTCCTTGACAACTCACATTTACGTATAAAAATCGATACTTTGCACCTACTACTGCCATAAGGACAATACTGAATGTGCCGTTATAATTTTAATACTCGCTTCCACTTCTAAAGGGGCATTATAATACGACGTGTTTACCGTGAATAGCTCCTAAGCATTGAGAAAAACTCCATGTTTTCATAGTCATCGGATATTTTGAGTCACTCTTCAGGTGAATCTGGTAACTGAAAAAAAATTAAAGAAAGGATATCCAACACAATTATTCAACGACACACCGTAAGGCAGTTAGTCTCGACAGAAAAAAAACCTCAGGAAAGCGTCCAAATATGTCTGATCCTCAAATGGATGAAGCTTTTAAATCAATGAAAACACTTACAAAAAATCGAAAAGTAAGGGATAACTTTGACGTATTTGGGGAATACGTGGCAAGTAAATTAAGGAGGTACGATGCATTTCTTTAAGCTAATGTAGAACATACAAATAATTGCGTTCTCCATGATGCTGATATGGGAATACTTTATCATTCACAAGAGCAGTTTACTCCAATTACAACGAATTTGTCACTACGAACTGTATCACCTGTTTCAAGTTCACGCTCTTACGCATCAGCTCCATCTCCTTATACATCAACAAGCATGCACCATCCTTCTGATCAAGATATTCCAAATGAACATAGCGTTCCATCTCCTTATACATTAACAAGCATGCACCATCCTTCTGATCAAGATATTCTAAATGAACATAGCGTTCCATCTCCTTATACATCAACAAGCATGCAGCATCCTTCTGATCAAGATATTCCAAAGAAAGATGCCTTTATTCACGCCCTACTTAGATCCAAAACGGATAACTCTATGGATATTTCATAAAAACTATGTTACGTTCTTATATGTTTTTGTTTTATTAAATAAGGAGAAAATTAATTGTTTTATTTTTTTACCTGAATATGATCTGCCAATGCTTCTATAAGGGCTTCGCAAGTTTCAGGAACTAAAGTACCAATTAGCTGTTTAGAAATTTGAAATAGATACATTAAGAATCCCCAGTAGCTAACAACATTAAAGTTATCATTAATCTTGTTCTCACACATATGGCTTCCCGAAAGTTTATATTTTTTTTTGCAATTTTAGATCCAATCATTGTAACGAATATTTAGTTACATTCATATATTCTTATTGCTCCCTATAATATCAATAGTTTAAACACCACAAATTCGATAATTTTTATGCTATACTCCATCAACGGTATAATAGTCACTGCTGGCTGGATCTGAGAAAAAAACGCAAAGACCGGAGGAATTCGTTTTTTTGACGGATACAATAGAAAGACTCTTTTGCCTCCCAGCGTTTGACGAGAAAGGTTGATATCTGGTACGTGTTGACCTTTTGTTTGAAAGTATCTATATTCATAGTAAAATTGTTGAGATCTGTTTGAGTATATTTTTTGCCTTTCCTGGATGTTCTATTTAGTCATAGAAATCAGTTTAATTCTGATTTTTTTAATTTACCTTATACTGGCTTTTATTCAGTCATCGATGAAGTTTAGAGTCTTGCAAAGATTGCTAATTCACTAAATTATCTATTTCGTGATATATTTTTGGCTAGAATTGTTCTAAGAAGAAATTCTGCATCTTGTGAGATCACCGAGTTTTTTCTAGATCACATCTGATTACCGTGGTGATATTTTTTCCTAAAAATCGAATTTGCTCTAAAGAAAACCACAGTTAGTGAAGTATCTACTTTGCACACCTCCTTCATCGTTGAATCGTTAAAGGAAATCAGTATCTACGCTTTATAAAATTTCAGATACCGGATAATTGATATTTATTCCTGGTAAATACAATTCTCGAGCTACCTGTTGCTGCAGTGACGTTACCTTTATTACTAGGACATTTGGAAGTGGACAGGGGAGTTGAAGTTAATTGCTTGGTGACATTAAGGCAGTACCTTTCCAGGACAATTCCTCAGGTAAGCATTTATTTTCTATATGACCTACTTTTGGTCTAATTAATTTCTCTTTGAGAAATAAATGCGAACTTATGTGAATTTGTTTGCCACCCTTCATTGATTCAAAATCAATAGCTTTTGTTTCTCATTCCTTTGAAGTATATTGACAAGCTATCAGAAATTGTAGCATATTTCTATTTGCTTCAAATAGTACCTTATCTTTAATATTTCCTTATATTAGTAGTCAATTTGTTTGATGATTTTTAGTCTAGTGATAATTTGATTAATTTCAAACTATCATTTTCTTTCTTGTTTTAGTTTTAAGATACATTACCTTTTAATGTAACTGAATTCCATTGTAATTATTTTTTTTTAAATTCAGAATATAGTATTCAGATTCTAAGCATATCTGTGTTTTCCTCTCATAGTATAATTGTATCTGATTCAGTTCATTGTTTCGCATGATATCGAGAAACTGTATACTGAGTGAAGGACTGATACAGGCAGGAGGTTCCCTAAAGAACATAATCAAAGACGCCTTCCAACGTAAGCTTTAAATCCATCCACAGCCAGAGCAGGTGGTTACAAGTCTCTGCAGCCCTTTTCAAGACTCCTCAGCCACCCCAGGTATTCCCTACAACCAGTGTGTACAACTATCAACAACTGTAAATATTCTGAATTTTTATTTCATTATTATTATATTTCATTTTTAATATGTCATCATCTTTATATATATATATATTTTGGCCTGTCCGGCCAAAATCCTACAAAGGAAAAGTAGGTCCCTACTAAAGTTGCTCAGGCTCAGGTACCCTGTGGATACCAGACGGTGATAACAAAGCAGTGGTATATCGAGCTTGAATTTGAGGGGGTCAAGCCATCATTAGATTAGCC
>WOGN01006667.1:0-12298 GCA_015342105.1 Leptinotarsa texana | reverse complement strand
ATTAATTTTTAATTCTTCTTTTTTTAGTTGTTCCGAGGATTTCAAATCATTATATATATATTAGACAATGGAAGTCTGAACTAGTGAAATTCATCATGAAACATTGTCAATCTCCTTCAAATAATTTTGTAATATTTTCTGTTGTTCTCTGAATTTTATTAGTTTCATTGCTCATTGATTATCTTCCTTCATTTTGTTCAAAAGTCTTTTTTTGGTATTCTGTAAATTGATTATTTTGAATTTGGAATTGAGTACAGAATTATAAAAATGTGACAGGAGTGAAATAGTTTCAGATATACCGTTTCTATCTTTTTCGGGTATTAGTTGATTTCTGTCTAATATATGCACATTGCTCCAAAAATCTGAAAATTCAATACCCCCTACATCAACAACCCTTATACAAATAGATTGGAAAAAGTTTTTTTTTAAACACACTAAAAATTCTAGAATACATACATCTGAAAATGAACATATTTTATTGCCAGAATCTAGCTCGCAAATTTAAAGTTTTTTTTGTAGTCCTCTGTTCTTCTGTATACTAAATCTTCTCTGCCAGCTGCTTTGAGCCATATGGCAACTCTATGAAAATAAAGTCAGCTGTTGAACAACAATAATACCGAATAAGACCACAAAGAGAAAAAATGTCTCGCCTTGTTGGTTATTTACCCAGGCTGAAATAAATGTTATGTAATGGATTAGAAGTGATTATTTGGTAGAACGAGAGAAAATACTTTGGTCCTCATTGGTAAATTAATTAGTAAGGATGTTGCTATTCCCAAAATTTTCTTGGCTTTCACTTTTATAGAGTTCCTTATTCTATGACTACACTAAAAATCTCTAAATGAATCTTTGAACTGCTCAAGTTGCGAGCTAAAACAGGTGAGATAACAGTAAAATTATCTTTTATAGAGGTTCTTCTCTTATGAAACTTTGAAACTTTTATTCTAAAAATGAGGGTGTATGTTTTTTATTAAGCAAAAGAAGTGTAGCTGTGACAGTCAAAGCTCTGCTAAAGCCATCTCGATTGTATAAGCACCTTTTGAATAAAAATTTCTAGTTCTTGAATATATGAGCTTACATTGTTGCCAAGTCTCAATTGTAAAAGAAATATCAATTAAAAAAAAAAGAAAATAAATTTTATATATAGTTTAACATATTATCATTGGAAAATCAAGTGACTTTTCGATTCCTCAGTATATACAATTTTTCTTTCAGGTTAGAATGGTGAGAGCCTCACCAGACGGCACGTTATTGGCGAGCTGTTCTAATGATCAGACAGTGAGAGTGTGGGTAGTGTCGTCAAAAGAATGCAGATCAGAATTGAGGGCACACGATCACGTTGTCGAGTGTATATCTTGGGCCCCTGATTCGGCAGCTAATGCTATAAATGAAGCTGCAGGCGTAGATAATAAAAAGGGTGCTCACATGGGACCTTTCCTAGCGTCCGGATCTAGAGATAAGACTATTAGGTGAGTTTTTGGAAATTGGCTCTCCAGATTTATGAATATCCACCAAGAAATGTTTTCAACCAGGGTTAAATTATATTTGTAGTAAATTTGAATAAGAGAATCTCCGTGTTGATTTTAACAACTTGGCCTGCTCTGAGTTCAGAAAATGTGGCAAAAAATATTTGAAAATAATATCTTTATGAATTTTCTGCTTTCATATTGCAATGGATAGTTGATTTGTTTGAGTCAAAGTGATTCGACACATTTTATTAATATCCTCAACCGAACTCATATTTGCAGTGGAAAGTATACAGCTACCGGACTGAGTTATGGCTGGTGGGAGAAATCTAATCTGCGGAGTTTGGGTCGGTGTATGATAAAGAAAGTATTAAGAAAATAGGAATAGAAACTTTTGTTTTGCAATTTTACGTAGTACAGACTGAGGGATAAACAATAAATCGATATTGAAATGCCATTTGAGCTCTTGTAGATATATAAAAAGTAATCACCGTCCATGACTCAGTCCGGCAGCTGTAATTTTGGTACAATTGGGTTAGATAAAGTTTAAAAGTGATTTTCCAATTAAGCAGCTGTCATCCTTAGAGAATAACCTACAAAACTAGCTTTTATTGTCATCTATGCTGTCGAAACGACGACCCTTTAAGGTTCTCTGCATTTTTTGAAATAGGAAAAAGTCACATGGAGTCATGGCTGACCAATATGGAGGCTGATGTTTCGTTACAGTTTTCTTTGTAGCCAAAAATTCATGAACAAGCAATTGAGTGTAAGCAGGTGCATTATTTTGGTGAAAAGGCTATAATTATTTTCACAAATGCGGGCGTTTTTTAGATTGTTTTACGCAAATCAACAGCGTCTTGCAATTCTACAAGGGTTCATAACCGCTTCTTTGACTTTTTCTAAGTTTTTGATCTGCTAGGGCACCCAGCATTTTGGAAGTGCTTATACCACACGTAAAATATTATTTTATTCATAGCAGACTTCCCCTAGGCTTTTGTTAGTTAACAAATTTTCTTGCAATTTATTTCAATTTGTACGCAAAGTTTTACATAAATTATTTTATCCATTGGTTTTGGTTGGTTTCTGGGTTTTGCTGTGGCCTTCTTTGATTATAATCTCAAAAGGTTTCAACTGCGGCTGTCATCTTCTGTGGCGTGGTCGAAGTACTCTTCTCGACGTGTCAACTAAACATCAAGAAGAGTACTTTGAACCTGCCACTGAAGATGACTGAAGCAGTTGCAGTCGAAACGTTTGGAGATTATAACCAAAGAAGACCAGGGCAAAACCCGGAAACCAACCAAAACATTGACACCAGCCGTGAAAGTCTACATTTCTATTTTGTCCATTTGTTTCAACAATTGAAAATCAC
The DNA here is from genome assembly GCA_015342105.1 of Leptinotarsa texana. Taxonomy (NCBI): domain Eukaryota; kingdom Metazoa; phylum Arthropoda; class Insecta; order Coleoptera; family Chrysomelidae; genus Leptinotarsa; species Leptinotarsa texana. Next base: position 9,463 of record WOGN01006667.1, on the reverse strand, counting down.
CGAGTTCTTCAAAACACGTCATAAATTAGCGGCTGCCACAAAGTGAACAATCATACTTCAGGGGCATGTATACCAATATAAAAAAATGGGAGTCAGACTCTCCAAACCCGAGAAATCCTCTTACCGTGTAACCATATGTATATTTTAAATCGAATTTACATAGTTCTGTTTTTTTCTACCGTTAGTAAGAAAAAAACAGTTGACATAATCCATATTCTTAGTACATGATTATGCAGAAAATAAATTGAGAATAGGTGATGAGCAGTCTTTTGAAATGAAGTCCAAGTTTTCAATTGTGTTGACTATATCCCCATGTCATAACAGTATAATTTTAATTGCAGGATATGGGATGTGGGAGCTGGAGTAGCTTTATTTGTTCTCGTAGCGCACGACAATTGGGTTCGAGGACTTGTATTCCATCCTGGCGGCAAATTTTTGGTTTCGGCCAGTGACGATAAAACCTTGCGAGTGTGGGATTTAAGAAATAAACGTTGTATGAAAACTCTGGAGGCACACAAACATTTTTGCACATCCTTAGGTGAGTTATTCAATATATATTATTTTGATTTCTGAGATTGTAAATACTAAAATGGTTTAATGATCCAACATTTATTTTATGGATGAATTGGTTCAGATAGGGATCAGTTTGATTATGGAAAAATTATTGTTTACTTGGTAATGTTTCAGAGTTTATCAATTCCATCATAAGGGCCATAACCAACAAGTTTTTTTTTAAAATACTATCCACAAAACTATTCTGAACTCACTAAAATATTAGCTCTCCTGGTTACATATTTTCAATACATAAATGTGATTTTTTCCTACATGTTTTCATATTCTAACAGAAATCATTAGAACTCTTTTGCATGGTGGATGCATTGAGAAATGTTTTTTTTGATACTTAGGTACTAAACACAGAAATTGAGAATACTCTCTTGGATTTTTAGTGGTAAAGTCATGAGCGAAAGTGAGGGAGATGAAATCTCTCTTACGAAGTTGCCATCTATGGGATTGACAGATAACTCAAACCTCAAATATCAAAGATAGGCGGTGACTTGCGTAGCCAGGCTTTCACATCGACCGCTGACGTGATGTGTCCTGTCTTTCACACTGCAATTCAACTTACTGAAAACCAGAGCCTGAACACTACACATTTGTGATTCAACACCAGACAGCGCTGCTTCGACCCGCTTGCCATAAAGTGACATTAGCTTGAGGATTGAGTTCTCAGTCGATCACATGGATGGCGTCTTTCTTTGTAAGAAAGATGTCACCGCTCTCACTTTTTGAAGCTTGTCGTTTGAGGGCAGTTGAGTCCAGCAATGCATTTGTGGTTCAGCCGAGCACCACTGATGAAACCAATGACGGGTTGAAACAGCAATGTGTTTTGTCATAAGTGAATTGTATTTATTTTAGTAATAAAACCCGGATATGCCTTGTTTTCATTGGTCTTTGTAAAAAAAGCAATTTATTCTCGCCTGAAATATTTATAAGAAACATTTTTTGATAACACTACATCTTTACATCAATGGAAGTACGATGCGACAAAAAATAAGAGATTTATTTCCAACTGGAGTACCCAGTTACAGGAAATGCTATTATTACAGAATATCTATAAAATAAATATTGAAATAATAGAATATAGAAATGTATAAAAGTAAATGCTAGAACAAAGTATATATAGAATATTCGTCTACGTAGAATTTCAAAAGAGAAATGAAAAATTGAGTATATAACACAAAAAGTTGCAAATCATGCAATGTAGCGATACTGATACAAAATTTATTTATAGTATTATTAAAGTGATTGTGGATACAAGATACCAAGGCGTTCAGAGAGTCGAAATGAATATCGCAATGTTCACAGATTTTATTGAAGCTACTGCACATAAAATTCAATGGTGATCTTAGCATAACATTTGTGTGTGATGCTTTGCAATAGAATTTCAGGTTGTGTTTACCTTCACTACTTGGTACTAATAAATTGATCTCGGATAGAAGAATTTTACTGTGAATATTGTTGTTAAGTAATTTATGCAGGTATTTTATACCAAGGATAACACCTATTTTCCAAAGATGTCATATCAATTCATGTCAACAAAATGTTATGATCGATGCCTCTCGTAGGGTACTGTATATGAAATATATTTACTTGAAACATTTAATTTTATATGGAAATGTCACATTTCATTGAAATTACATTTATAATCAAGAGATTGTTTAATGAACATCTTTTGATTGCTTGTGTTCAGTATTTTAACAGGTAACTGGTTTTCCTCTAATGCTTTCATTATCTTAAAGTAAAGGAAACAATATGAAACGTTACCGGTGTTTGAACTGAAATTCAAACACACACAGTAGTTTAAGTGAAAATTCCGTTTTTTTTTTAGATTTCCATAAGTCTCATCCTTACATCATCTCGGGCAGCGTGGATCAGACTGTCAAAGTGTGGGAGTGTCGCTAAACGAAGAGTAACAAACCTCAATATTCCATGCGGGTCAGAACTGTCTGTTCTGAGTTACTGGGAAATCTGCGATTCTTTTGCAATCAATCGATGTGCATAGTTGATCTTTAACTTAAATGAAAATTATAGTTTTTGTGCTTGGCTGAAAATATTGTATGGAAACCATTGCATTGTAATTGTGTTCGGAAAATATCCAGCCAAGTACATTCCAATCCATTTAAATAGTTTATTTAATAAAGTTATTTAACACAATTTATTTAAGAAATAACTTATATTTTTTTGTTAATTTAAAAATGAGCACTCTAGGAGTTTCACGTTTAGTTTTTACTTTGTTGAATATGTTTTATAGAAACCGAATGCGGTATTTGTATAACTTTTATGTTTCCATGTGATATTCCGGTGAAATTTTTAGAGTGAAACCACATCAATAAACAATTAGATGCTTCATAACATTTAGATTCCAAAGCATAGTCGAAAAAAAGTTGGAGTTCCGTTATTGTTAGTGTTTTTTGTTTCCTTTCCTCGATGAGTCTTGAGGTTCACAGTTGACTTGGAATCATTTTTCGCCAGTGCATCAATTCTAAAAGGAGATGTTGGTGAAGTGACACAATATCTTGAAAGCTTTCAACTGTCATGACAGCGTTAAAAAAATTTCAATCTAGGCACTTGGAACATCTGAACTCTTATCGTAACAATTGAAATTACTTGCTAATTTATAGAACACGGAATTGTTCTGTGATTCTAAATGATTGTTATCATGGCGGTTACATAATTTCCCGGTGTTGATTCTTGAAAAAGTCACTTTATTGATTGCGGCAACAGAATATGATTTTTTTAATATAAATATTGAAATTCTGCTATTGAGTTGATGGACAAGGTCTGAGGAACCTCGTGTAATTGACATTGATAATTATATTTCATAAGCGGAGAATTGGTTGTCTTAGTTTTTATGAGGCTATTAATAAAATAATTCCGACGACGAAAAGACCTGAACGATCAACTGGTGAGTCTCTGATTTGAAGTTATTCTCACTAGTTTTCAGGTAGATTTCTCCATAAGTAGATAAACTATTTCTAAGTAGCTTATGCACAGCTAAATAAAGTAGCAACAGCTGATTTTATTTTGTTGATATTTGTTGTTTAATATTCTAAATTTTGTGTATATAAGGTGTTTCTTGGTAAGTTTTCTCAATACTCGCGTTGTATTTCCGTTCCAATTCTTTTATTTTATAATTGAATAAATATTTGAAAGGTTTTTCATTAGTTTCTTTCCCAGTTGATTTCGTGGCTGGTTTTGATGTTTCAGTAGGTTTTATCCCCATGTTGCATACACATAAACACAAAATATACGAATAGAGGGACATGACTAACAGGTCGACATTTTTACATATCAACGTCATCTGTGAAGATAATTGTAAAAGATATAAAACATTCCAAGTTATTTTTTAATATTTCAACCTCGAGGATACTAAAGATTATTTGATGAGAAAAAGTTTTCAAATTATTAAACATACTGATGGAATGTTCTATGCAATATAAAAGGAAGCAATCTTTTTTTTGTTCATTATTTATAGTCATCTCCTTTTCAATCATACAACTAAATCCCACACAAACGACTGTAATCAGTAATAAAAGTAAGAAGAGATAATGACACGTAGCTCCATAATATGGGCAAATGAAATGGAATTGTCCAAAATGTTACGAATTTGGCTGATATATGTGAAAATGGCGCCTCCTCTATCTCCCTTCAGTTTTCATCAACTCAGAAGGATGTGTAGACAACTTTTACTCAGACAATACCTGGACATATGATGGATATTCATAGGAAGTCCAATTTATGTTCAAAGGACTCGGAGATATCTAAAGTAGATTCATTCCAAATTCCACTGAGGGATATCTTATGACCATCCATTTCATGTCTGATGATATTCCTACCTGAATTGAATATCTACAGAATATCCAGTGTTGTCTGGCTAACAGTAGTATTTTTCTAGGTATTACTGCCTTGTGACCAACTTGGATTTGTTTTAGTTTGAATTAACTATGCTTGGTCATTTCTTACTTTCTCGGGCGGTATTTTCCTAACATACATAACATGGCAAAAATTGAAAAAAAACATCACTCGAGATAATTTTGAGTCTGTGGTTAAAGATCCGAAAAGGTTCTGCAAGAACCAGCTTTTACATTTAATTCATTATGAAATTGATTGATATATTGGTTTACTGCTTGCTTGGTACTGCATGGTGCACAACTTTTCATGTATTCTTATGTACTTGACATGCATATACATATATTATCGATTATCGTATTAAAGTAGAATTGTGAATATTTCTTTTCTGTATATAATTTCGAAATAAAGTATCCCCCATCGAAAGCATTTTTATATTGTCTTTATACAGTATTCAAAGCATTCTTGGAAATTTATTTATGATGATGTGGAAAATCCATTAATTAAACAAGTATGAACTTCTCTGCAAATATGTTATGGCGTTTTGGAAAACTTTATACATTAAAGTAAATATGATTCATTACATTACCCCTTAATAACACCACTGTAGATAATAATAGAGGTACTTAGCTTAATTGAATACCATTATGTTTACTTGTGACGATGTGGATACGCTAATTCGAAAACCGGTTAGTAAACTAGATCGATTTGATCATTCAACAGGTTGCACCTGCAATGTTTATGCTTATGAATTTCCAAGGATTCCAAATAATCGAGTTTGCAACCCTTCCTTGCATAGTGCAAAATTTCCGTATCGTTTAGATTCGGGAACTTTTGGTTGCATGCCAAGGAATGGTTTGAAAACGTCGAATCATTTTCACCTATTCTGAAGGACCTTTTATGTTCACTATAGCGTTTTGAGAAATTTGGACCACGTCCCACATAAACACTATTACACTCTGGACACTTAAGCTTATAGACTGGAGTTATACAATTGAATCAGATATCATTCATAGGATTTTACACAATATTGTAAATAGAATATGATTCAACTCATTTGTGTAGCAATCCTGTGCATGATATCTGGTTCAATTCTACAACGAAAGTTTGGAGTACAAACTGAATCTGAAAAAGTATTTTTTGGATAAAACATTGTTCATATCAAAGTAGTCTTTCAAAAGTATGTTTTCTCTCATGTAATTCAATGTTTGTGTATGAAAGTTACTTCTTTGCAGGATCTACAAATCTTTGTAAAGATTTTATTTTGAAATTATTTGCTTAATTCCATTCTTTAGAAGATTCCCCCATTTTTTTGTATGTAGGTGGAGAAATAGAAAGACACAATATTTCTTTCCCAAAATTGATCTCTCCTAAAAATATTCCCCTTTTAATTCAAATGTTTTTTTCAATTTCTGAAAATTTATTTAAGAGAATTCTAGGGAACAAAATGTCCTAGGACCATCTTGTTACTTTCAGGAAAATGTTCGTAACAATAACTAAAATAGTACATTTCTTGTGTTTAGAAGTCTGTATATAAAGGTACAGTTAATATGAATTAACTTTGAAGCTACAGATATCCAAATTTTCTTAAAAACACGCTGGTCTCCCAGCGTTAAATTTTTGATTTCAAAATTCTAATTAATTCATCAAAAGAACTAATGGACATTCTGAAGTAATTAAAAAAATGTTTTTCGTCTTGCCGGAGTTTACCGGTTGTTGCTTGTATGTTATTTCATTGTAATTTCAGTTTTTTGCTTGATAAAATTGGTTTTTTCAGATAATTTTTTTAATTTCGTCATAGATTCTTTCAGGGATTTTAAATCAATTCATATTATGAAAAGACAAATGAAAATTTCTATGTTTTTTACCACTTTTATTTGTAACTAACGTTACTGCATTTTCGTCCTATGAAATAGAATGTCCTATAAAATAAAAGTGGTAAAAACATAGAAATTTTCATTTCTCTTTTCATCATGATCTCCTACCACGTAGTAACGGCTACATCCATTCATTTATCAATTTATATTCGACAATGGAAGTCCGATGTGATGGAATGTATCACGAAACATTGTCAACCATCCTCAAACACAATATAAAAATGTCCGTCCTATTGTCGCGCAACCAAAAGTGGATGTACCCAAAACGATAGTACCTTCCTACGTCTTCCTACGGTTTTTATGACCGCAGATCGACCACAAAAGTATGGTTGGGTCAACCACGAAACGTGACCACAACGTTGTGGTTGCCTCAACTTCAAATATGTGGTCCGTGTACGGCCGGACTAAAATAAAATAAGACAGATCATAACAAACAATTTCTTAATTATAATTATCACAAATAGGAATGGATCTTGTTCAGAGGGTAGTTTGTCGTTTGGTGAAGTTTGTCTCGGGCCTATCAATTTCAACGTTTTTAAACAACAATTATACATTGTTCAGGGTCTTCCAACACTGGTTCAATAATCAATCGACTAACACCCGTACGTCGACGAAAGGCAGTATCTGTCGATGCCTGTGAGAGTGTGCAGGAGAATCCAAGTCAGTCGATTTTGCGAAGCTCACAAGAATTCGGCCCTTTGCAGACCACAATTTCGCTAATTTTGCGTTGTGACTTGGGGCTGCACCCGTTCAAAGTTCAACTGACTTAGAAACTGAAGGTAAACAACCATAGATAACGACGTTATGAATGAATGCTGAATGAGCTCTTGAGCATATGATACAATCAGTGACTAATATAATCGCAGCTCCACTAACATTACTAATAAACGAACTCTTTTCAACTGGAATATTTTAAGACGCTTTTAAAATTTCAAGATAAATTCCCTTATTCAAAAAAGGTTCTAGATCTTCACCGGATAATTATCGCCCAATTATATTTGGGAAAGTAATTGAGATAATTTTGAAAAATCGTTTTCAATCCTATATTGAACGGTTACTTCAACAATGCATAGTCGGGTTTTCGAAGAAATAGATCAACTACCCAAGCGGCTTCCAAACTAGTGATTAGTATTTTGATTGTCTGTCCAATTGTTCTAACAATTGATTGTCGTCCAATCTGTTCTAACAAATCGGTGCCAATTTGTTGAAGTGAATAACGTAAAGTCAGACCTCAAAGAAATGAGGCATGGTGTTCCTCAGGGATCCGTTTTAGGTCCACTATTGTTCTTGATCTACATCAATGACCTATGCAGTCTCATGAAACCAGCAGGATGTATCTTGTTTGCAGATGATACAACTTTAATGTGCTTTAGTAAAGACTCAACTAGCTTACAACTAATGATGGAAGATATCAAATCATTTGCTTACAATTGATTTGCTGTTAACAAACTAACCTCGTTCGTTTTGCGGCGACTGAACGATGTGGTCACATCGATGATGCCGAAAGAACCTACAACGGATTATTTCACTCAATTATTTCTTATAGTATTCTCATTTGGGGACATTCAAGTAACTCGATAAGTGTGTTTAGGTGCCAGAAAAATACCGTAAGAGTTCTAGCTAAAGCAGGTTACAAAGATCAGTGTCACCTCTTTTTATTTAACTCGGTATTATGCTAATTCCAATACTGTATGCCTATTGAATGTTACTGGAGATTCATGAAAATGTTGACAAATCTGAAAGACTGGTGAAAATCATACATATGAAACGAGGTCCGCAAGTTTATTGAACCTACCTAGACATAATCTGACTATTAGTCAAAGACATTTAATGAACTTAAATCTTTATAATCATCTTCATTCATCTGTGAAGTCACTCAACCTCACTAAATTTAAATTTATTATCAAAAGTTTTCTCTTTCTACACTGTTTCTATAATTAGAGGAATATATTAATATACTAATAATATATTAATTAACTTACGAAAGGCCAAATTAAATTAACATACCTACATTTTAATTTTAGCGACATATTTCAAAGATTTTATATTTTTGATATTATTTATACGTATATTCTTTACTTACATTTCATGAATTTCATCTCTGATCAAGGATTTTCGTATTTGTGACATAAATCTACAACTGTATGTAAAATGGTCAAATAAAGTACTCTACTCGACTCTATGGCAAGTAACCCTATTTTTTATCCAAAAATCATCTTCAGCAATGAGGCCCATTTATAGATGAATGAGTACGTGAACAAAAAAAATTGTCGAATTTGGGACGATACAAATATACATGACATCCAGAACGTTCCAATGCATGCCGAAAACACCACTGTTTGGTGTATTTTGCTTGGGATAAGGAAAGAGAAGTTTTTTGTTAGTAGAAGAAACAATGATTTCATTTTGTGTCGTTACTACGATAGGTTGCTTTTTATGTTTTTGGATTTGGCAATCCTAGTGTTGCAATCTGACAAGTGACAGCTCTATCGTAAAGTTGGACATTTTTGAGCGTACGTCCTGAGTGCATACGTACTCAGGACGTTTTGACATACGCGCGCTATTTGTGTTGTTTACAGTAACTCAAAAGATTCATCTCAGCCCAAAAATGGAATTGAATCGTGAACATTTTTGTGCGATTATTTTTCACAACTTTCGACGTGGATTAACTCAACAACAGTGCATGGATAAACTTAATTCAGTTTTTGGTGATGAAGTGTCATCAAGGACCAGTGTTTATAGATGGTATGGTGAATTCAGTCGTGGCCGTAGTTCACTCCTAGACGAATTTCGTGAAGGTCGTCCAAAATCAGTTGTTGATTCGAAAACCATTGATGCTGTGCACGAAATGATATTGCAAGATCGTCATGTGACCTATCTTGAATTTGAGACAACCTTAGGCATTAGTGGGACCATCATACATTCAATATTGCATAAACATTTGACTGTCAAAAAATTTTTTTGCGTTGGATCCCACACAATTTGTCAATTGCTCAAAAAAAAAGCTTGCGTTGATTGGTCGAAGGAAATGCTCAAAAAGTACGATTGCGGTGCTCCGAAACACTTATAGGACATGCCGTGACAGGTAATGAATCGGTGATTCACGCTTATGAGCCCGAAATTAAACATCAGTCGACTGTATGGGTGTTTCAAGATGAGCCAAATCCAACGAAAGT